>MU619366.1:39997-55580 GCA_025201805.1 Parasitella parasitica | reverse complement strand
TTTTTTTTTTTTTTTTTTTGTACAGCATGTTTGCCACGCATGCTCATTCATTTACTATAGATAAGAAATTGGAAATACAAGGCAGCATTGTCTGCACCACCTCAGCTGCCAAAATCTGCCACTGCCGATTCCGTCGGCGCAGATATTCTCAAGAACATTGGTGATATGAGCAACCATATACTAGCCAACGAAGCATCTAAAAATCTTGCAAGGTAAACAAGAAACCCTCGACATTTGAATCTGTAGGGATCTAACATGTGCTCCTAGACTACGACAGGTTTATCCGGATTCGTTCAAGCGCGTAGATCTATACTATTCCGTGTGTCAGCTGCTCGGTAGCTACCATTTCAGATCTCCGGTGCGAAAGTACGTACTCGAGATATTCGAAATGAGCTTCACGGCTGAACTGCTGCAGCAGCTGGATGAGCTTTTCGCCACAATCACTCTTTCCACGTCATGCATTCCCTTTACAACAACAACAAGCAGCGATAAATCGTTTCAAAAGCACTCTACACCGTCCATTGTCAATCCAAACGACAGGATCCCCAAAGAGAAATTGGAGCCGAAAACCAAAAAGCTGGGATTCCATATTGCCTCCTAATTTTTTATACCTTTTAGACTCAAGTACATTAAAAAAAAACCCTAATTCCCGCCTCATTATGCTACTGATTTGACCATCTACAAGTAATATGATTGGTTCGAACTCATTCAAGAACCCCTCTAAAAACTCTCTATTCCATCAAATCTCTATGCTCCATCTTTTTTTTTTTTGTTTTCTTTTTTTTTTATATTTTTCTTCAATTGTATATAAAGCAAACATTAGAAATATTTTTTTAGAAAAAAAAGAAAAAAAGCTATTCAACTACTTTATATAAAAATGACAGACATTTTGCCATCTTCACCTGCTGCCTCCGTCGTTAATGCGCCCAGAAGATATCGCTTCGCAACTGAGGTTGTAACTGTAGATAATTCAGACGACCCTCATAATGCCGCTTCTGTACCCATCTATCAGACAGCTACATTCAAGCAAAAGGGAGCCACCGCCTCGGGCGAATACGATTATTCTCGCAGCGGAAATCCCACTCGTTCTCATGTTGGTGAGTGGATTTTTTTTATTTTTATTTTTACGCTGCTGCTGCTGCTGCTGCTGCTGCTCTCGGCATCAACAACATTAGAATTAACAGCCTCCCTTAGAAAACCATCTGGCAAAGATTATGGGAGCAGAGAGAGCATTGGTTGTGACAAGTGGCATGGGTGCATTGGATGTGATTACTCGTCTCGTGCGGTCTGGAGAGGAGATTATCGCCGGTGATGATCTGTACGGTGGCACCAATCGTCTTTTGAGCTTTCTTGCCAAATCTCAAAACGTAAAAACTCACCACATCGACACAACCAAATCCGAGTCCATCCTGCCCTACTTGTCTGACAAAACCCGTCTCGTCTTGCTAGAGTCCCCCACAAACCCACTCATCAAAATCACTGATATTCCAACCATCGCAAAGCACGTCCACGAACGCTGTCCCAATGCGTTGGTGGTGGTCGACAACACCATGATGTCCCCCTATCTGCAAAGACCTCTTGAACTAGGCGCCGATATCTCGTACCATTCTGGCACAAAGTATCTATCCGGACACCACGACTTGATGGCCGGTGTCATCGGTGCCAAAAACGCCTCTGTGGGCGATGAACTGTACTATGTGATCAATGCAACTGGCTGCGGCCTCAGTCCGTTCGACTCATGGCTTTTGCTGCGAGGCGTCAAGACACTGGCAGTCCGCATGGACAAACAGCAAGCGAGCTGCATCCGCATTGCTGATTACTTGGAGGCTCAAGGCTTCAAGGTGCATTTCCCTGGGCTTTTATCGCATCCTCAATACGACTTACACAAATCCATGTCCTCTGGCCCCGGCGCCGTGCTTAGCTTTGAAACAGGCGACACTGGGATTTCAGAGAGAATTGTCGAGGGCACGAAGCTTTGGAGTATCAGCGTCTCTTTTGGCTGCGTTAATTCGCTGATCAGTATGCCCTGCAGAATGTCGCACGCTTCCATTCCTGCCCATATCCGTGCTGAACGATCACTTCCCGAAGATTTGATCCGTTTGTGTGTCGGCATTGAAGATGTCGAAGATCTATTAGAGGACTTGGAACAAGCCTTGAACATTGCTGGCGCTTTACCAACACCCACAAAATAACTTTTTTTTTTTTTTTATATAATCTCTATTTATCTTGGCCCCCCTTCCCCCCCCCCCAATGCTATTATGTACATGTGTACACTCACATAAACTGTAAAATTGCCATCCTCTAGTTCTAATAAACGTTACTTTTTTATCAAAATTCTTGTAGCGGTATATTATGAAGTCCTGTATTTTGCAACTCCAGAAATCAAGTAATGTGTGGATGTAATGAGTGTTATTTTTTTTTTGCGCTGTTCTATGTATTAAGAGTTCTTCTATATTCAAAAAAAAAAAATTGGAATGGAATGGATTTGATGAGAGTTTGTTCTAGTCTTTCTTCTTTGCCTTGTTGATCCAGAGCGCCTCGTCCTCCTGCTCGTCCTCTAATTTTTCATCTTCTTCTTCAGGCTCCATCACCACCACTGTGATTTGCGCCTGTCCCTTTTCGAGACGCCCACCGCCATAGTCGTACGTAACATCTACCTTTAATCGATCTCGGCCCCCGTTTGCAAGCATCAATTTGGGCGGATTGTATTTGATTGAGCTTAATGCACCATTCACCTCTTTCATGGACACGTCGTGTAGTTCAAACGTGGTTAGCTTCTCTTCGGTGCCATTGTTGATGCTTGTGCGTCCGATTGCTGTATCCAGCACAATGGAGACCTTGGGAATACGATCAGGACCACCTCGAACGTAGATAACATGGATGCCCTGGAATTTACCAGGCGTGGGCTGGAGTCGAAGCAGATTCCCTTTCTTTTTATCGTCCTCCAACATGCGGTCTGAGACAGCCTTGTAAATGTAATCACGGGGACCAACCAGCTGCATCGGTACAGTCATGGACTGAGTCGACGAAATGATCTTATGCGAGCTGGTATCGCGGTGGGGTAGATCCAAGTCAAACTTTTTGAACACGTAATCTATGACGCTGTTGGGCTGAACAGGCAAGTGGTTTGTCATCTTGCCAAACAAATGGATGTTCCAGCTGAAGGGCTCGATCTTGGTCTTGACCTCCTGTTCGGCCAAAGGATTAGGCTGCAGCAGTTTGTGGATTTCGAGATAGCTAAAAGGATACAGCACTTTGCGAGGTAGAATGGTCAAACCAGCATCTTCCAGTACCCCACGGCGCTGACGCACATAAGACGTAATGGCTTTGGGGCCACCGCAGTTGAAGCATTCAGGGTCGTAATTAAAGGCAGAGAACGCGCCCTCTGCCATTTCACGAAACAGCTTCCACCCACGTTTGAATCGCATCAAGCCTTGCGGCAAGTACAAACCTCTGTCGTCCAACGTCCACTCGCGATCAGAGTGCACACTCGAGTAGTCGGACCCAATGAATTCCAGGTTCTGATCTGGCGGAATACGAATCCACAGAGCATCCATGTCCATATAGGTGCCACCATAGTTGTACAGCAGCAGACAGCGGATGTAGTCGGTCAAATGCCAGTAAAAAAACTTGCCCTTTTCCCATCTGTCCCAGTCTTGGAGCCAGTCCTGTGTGCCTGGGCCAAAGTACCAGTTCCACTTTAAAAGATTCTCCTTGTTAAAGTGGACTACCTGAATGTTGTACCCGCGCCGAGTGTAGTCGTGGAAAAAGTTTTCTGGCAGCGAGTTGGACATCATAATGATGACAGCGTTAGGCTCATGAATCCAGACCATCTCAAGCGCACGCCAGTGGCGGTCTGTGAAGGTGGACGGGTCGCTGGTCCAACATACCCAATACAAAAGATGCCAGTTGGCCTCATCTTCGGTGTAAATGGATGTCTTTGCAGATAAAATGTCCTTGATGATCCACTGGTCATTTTCGCCAATGACAGACGGCTCAAGCTGGTCCTTTACAATGGGACCTGGGATTTTGACAAATTCCTGCTTGAGAAGAGAGACACCACGGCTAGCATCACATTGGAGATTGCTGGATCGCCAGTCGTCTGATTTGCCATTGCATGGGTAGCAAGTGGCGCATTTTCTTTGCTTGTTGAGGCTCATGCATTGGGGGTTTTTATGCAGGATATTGCTGTACATTTTGCTGACGGTATCCTTGAATTTGTCGTACGAAATTCGTTTTGCAATCATTGATTCTTGGCACACGTCGGGGCTTTCCTGAATGCGCTTGTCGTGTAAGGGTTGAATGTCAAATCCAAACAGCCACAGAGACAGATTCACGTCGTCTGCCTCTATGAATCTTTGAGGATAGTCGATGTCTGCAATCAAGTCTACGATATTCCTCGACAGCGTATACAATGTGCCAGAAGTAAATGTGGGCAAAACTGGCATGCCGTAGTCCAAAAGCATACTCTTTGACGGGCTGAAAAAGCTGATTGGCATATTTCTAATACTGTGTTAGTGTCCCCCCTTCTGCATGAACGTTCTCGGCTCGAGTGTACCTGTAAACGAATCCCTGCCAATAGTTATCCCGAGGCCCCAGTGCGCCCAATTCCTTGCGCACAACGTCCCATCGAACAAACACATCGTCGTCTGTTTTGATGAGATAGTCATGCTCTACTGCGGCAGACGCCCATTTGAGAGCTTGGTACACTTTTTTACCCTTGTCCAACTGCAGATCAGGAGCTGGTACTACCAGTAAATCATGGTATTTGTCCGATTCTTCCACAAGCTTTGGTCCCATCCAGGATTGGATACGTGAAGATGGCGGCTGGCCAACGACAAAACGATAAATAATGTTTGTATCACTTTCTCTGCCAGTCCAACGTAATGATGAGTCTCTTAGCACCTGTCTTTTCTCGGCGCCCTGCGATGACCATGAAGATACAATTAATACAAGCAGTGTGACTTTGCTGGCAGTAGAGCTAACGGTGCTGTCCAAATCAAACTGCCTTTGATTCATCAGCAGGATGGATGAGTACTGGAATCGGTTGATTTGTCCGGTCAATACAAACGCTGATAGCGCCATCACAGCAAGCAGAGGCAGTAGCAGTATGCGGACTGCTGTGCTTTTCAGATTGAAGCGTGCTGTCGGCAGAGCGTCTTCGAGTTTCTGGCTGTATTTGGGGCTTGATGCAAATGTAAGCTTCAGAAAGTTGAATAGCAGAAGAATAAAGCATATCGTCATTTGGATTCGAACAGGATCAGTTGGGTCGGTTGTTGACGTGATGAGTCCTGATAGACACCATGTTACAACTATCAGTGTCAATAGTCGAATGATCGCATGCTTGATTTCATAATGATACAGCCACCGTTTCATCATGCTCGTTGCTAGCACCCAACTCCAGAAACCTGCAAGTACGCACTAATGAAAAACTAGTCAGTATGCGTGCGCACTGATCCAGCCAATATCTACCCAAAGAACAGCCACATAGTATTCTGCCTGTGTTGTCTGTATTAATATTGGCCCACCGGCATCTCGCAGGGGAACTCTCCGTGCTTCTCGCAAGTTGTGAACAACGTTGAGCATGGCAGGAACAAAGCTTGTTGCTCTTAATATAGCGACGGGCGCTTCGTATCTACGAGGTACATTTAAACTTGATATGATTCTTTTTTGACGAAAGAAAGGTAGCGGCGTTGGCTATTCAACATTGCATCAATTAGGTGAAATTGCTTGGACGTGTCACGTATCCTTACTTGTGCCATGTTCTTTTTTTCCTACAGCTGGTTTATTTGGAAGTATGTCGTCTTGTATACAGTTCAAAAAAAAAAAAAGGGCTACAGAAACAAAAAGGGAATAAAATTGAAACACAAACAAAATTTGTTAATAAATGGAATTTTCAACCAAAATTCCCTCAAATTCAACATGATAGAAATCAACAACTGCTCCAACAGTAAGTCGATTATATTGAGGATGCATTGCTAATATACAGTAAAATGCATCCTATTCACCACGGCACTAATCAAGATGTCTGTGCGGCCTTTTAAGGATATTTTTCGTTTTTGAGTCAAAGGCACGAGCTTCTTGGAGTGCTTTTTGATCAATCAAAGTAATTCATACTATTCAAGTTAGACTTTCATACGATGTATACAACATATTCTCTTTGGGATCCAGAATACATTGCCTCGGTATATAGTCCAACAAATCATGAAAGGAAATGCTTTACTGAAAAGATGCCAAGAGGCTTTAAACGGCAAATATTGAGTAAAATTTGCACAGGATATTCTTTAGCTACCAACCAAAGATTTAATATCCACATGCAATGATTATAGGAAATTTTGACTTGAAATACTATATTTGTATCTAACTATAGTAATCCTGCATCAAAATTAAGTATAATAGAGTAGTATTTTCGATTAATAATTTCATTTTCCAAATTAACTCTGAAATGATGTGTTTTCAGTCTAAAAAATTATAGCAGGTCAAGTAGTTGATCCAAGAGTATTGAATTCAACTACCTCAAGCCTACTCAGAATTATTACAGACCACTTGGTCTATAAGGTAAGAAGAGCGTTTTCAAGAGAATATTAGATCAGTCAAAAGGCCCTGAGTGTCGCTTGAAGGAGAGAGATAAGGAAGACATGTACCAGTCATTACACCCTTTTAACACACTTTTCCTGGCCGAGTCAAGTGCTTTGAACGGCACCAAATCAGTTCCAGGTCTCATATTTATTACTATCTAATGTCATTAAAAAAAAATCATCAACTTTCTGTGAGCTTTTCCTGAGCAAAATTTAAGATGGCAAAGTTAGTTGAAAAATCATGCACCACATCAAAAATGGTGCAGTCGAATACTCATCAACATTTCAAAGCTGTATCATAACTCGGGCTACATGTAACTTATGCCTGCTATCAATGATATTATACTTTATCGATGCTGTCTCTATTATAGGAGATAAAACTATAGACGACTGTATTGGTGGCGTAGTCTCCCATCAACCATTGATGGTGTGAACCTTCCAGATTTTTCACTGTTCCATTGATTGGCACGGATTTTCAACGGCATTGCTCTTTTAAAGAAATTACTGGAATTTTTATGCATCAGATAAACATACTATAATGGTTCCAGAAGCAGCTCGAAAAAGGAAGAACTTGCGTTAAAAAACATATATAAAAGAAGAGTTTTTTTTTTATTTTTTTTTTTTGAAGCAATCAATTCTATTTTTCTTTCCAACTTGTATACATATTAAACAGCAAGATGTCACTTACTCAACGCTTATTTACTGACGCTTTTCATGATATGCAACGTGTGATGGCAGCATTGGACCAACCGTTGTACAATTCAGCTCGTCGCTCATTACCAAGAAGCACTGCCAGCAATGGAGCTGGAGGTCTCTTCCGTTACCCTGCTACCGATATGGTCGAAACTCCGGAATCATATGAACTGAATGCTGAACTGCCTGGCTATGATAAGAATAACATCAAGATTGAATTGGCTGACAGTCAAACACTTGTCTTGTCAGGTTCCGTGGATGAACAAAAGGAGATCAAGCCGCCTACTACTAATGCCGAAGCAGATGCCGAAGCAGAGGCAACAGCAGAATCTACCTCGGCCAAAGAAGACCCAGGTCAACAGGTTGTAACGAAGGCCTCTTCGCAACTCGCTAAATCAGGTGAAAATAGTCCTCAATGGTGGGTCAAGGAACGAGTCTCTGGTTCATTTTCAAGATCATTTGTCTTTCCCACACCTATCAATAGTGAAAACATCAAAGCATCTTTTGATAATGGTGTTCTCAAAGTCGTTGTTCCTAAGACGACACAAACTCAGACTAAGCAAATCAGCATTGAATAATTTTCTTTTTTTCTAAAATAAATGTTTTGTTATACAACACCTGGTTTCGAAGCGAATCTCATCTTGACACAATTCTTGTTTGCCATCCTCCCTCTGAGTTTCAACAATGCGTAAAAAGCTTTCCAAGCTTTCATGTGTGTTTATGGCCTTACGCCAAGAAATCATGTTTTAAAAACTATTTTTTCTCTTCTTCTCTTCCTCACTTCCCTTTTCTTTTTCCTTTTTTAAAATAATAAACTTGTCGCAATGGCTATATATTACGCACTCACCTTTGGTATCTTGGTCACTGAGGTATGATCATTGATTAATTACGTATGATGATTGTGCTAACACTTTTTAAAAAGATGGTCATTTTTGGCCTTTTAGTTGTAAATTGTTAAAACTTGACTTGTGAAAACTACAACATATATTGAACCTATTCTAAATTAGCTTCCTTTACCCTCTCGCTGGCGTCATGCTATGCTCACATTTGCGTCTACATCTCCCTTGGTAAGGAAAGGTTCCCGAAATAAGAAACACTGGAAAACTAATCCTTTCACATGTAGATGGCGAAGGCAATGTACGCTCTCAAGATCGTTTTCGGGTAAGTGTTTGTTTAGCCCGAGAAAATTCCATTTTTACTCATGTTTTCACCTTGCTGCTAGTTTCATCTTTATTCTCTTTATTGGTAACTTGTTAAACGCGTATCCTCAAGACATTGCCATCTAATAAGTTTTTTTTTTTTTTTTTTTTTTTAAAAAAAAAAAAAAAAAAAAAATAGATACCATAAGTCGTCTTCAGCGTATTGAATCTGAAGGAGAAGGAGAAAATCATCATCATGATTACAGTTACGAGACTAGCATGAAAGCCAAACGTTTTTATGCTCAAAGAAATCTCTATCTTACTGGTTTCACGCTCTTTTTATCGTTGTAAGTGTCTGTGTGTGTGTGGGTTATGCTACTGTTCTGGGATCATTACGATTAATCAGATAATCAAATGTTTGTTTAGGATCTTGGAGAGAACTAGTGCGCTCGTGTTAGAATTATTGCAACGTGAGCAGGAGCTAAAGAAGGCAAAGACCGAGGTAAATAGACTCATTTTGCTAGTTACAATTGTATTTTAACACTCTAAACAGACTGCTGAAGTTACAAAGGGTCAGCAACGCTTGATTGATATGGAGGATGATTATAAAAAGAAGGTTGATGTATTGAATGTTCAAATTAAAGAATTGAAACGTCAAAATGTTGATTTCGAGACATTAAAGAAGCAGGCTGCTCAACAATCTTTGGAATACAACAGATTAGCAGATGAGCATAACAAATTGGAGAGAAGTCTGAGTGGCAACAACGAAGCCAAGAAAAATATTTAAATCACCAAATCAAGTGCAAAATGATACCACGCATATGTAATAAACGTTATAGTTGAACGCAAACAAAGAAGTATTTCCCATTTTCACAATAAAAACCAAATTGGACGTATTTTGCTGTCAATGATACCGAAGATCGTGACCAGGATGAAAACAAGAGATAAAAATCTGATTGAAAGACTATATAGTAAGATAGCGACAATAGACGATTGCAAATATCAGATGAATTTTTAGTATCATCTCTGTTGTTTTGCATTGTAGTTCTGTATAACGATGATTGAAGCATTCAAAACTATTTCAACTTTTTTGAAACAAACATTTTTCAGTATAAAATAGGTGAATTTTTGCGAGTTAAAGTTTCTTCTTTCTTTTTTCTTATCACAACTATGTTTGTTCGTCCGCTTACTTCAATACCGAGCTTGCTAGTAACCATATTCATTTTTTGCGTTGAATCAGTTGTCAGGATTATAGTTACATTTACGCCCAAGCCTATCATTGTTTCTGCAGACTCGGCTGTAAAATTGTATAGTAGGTCTTCTGTATTATTAGCACATCTTAACCGTTGGACTTCTTAGTGTTTTCCCATGGTTATCTGATTCAGTAAAAAGCCCTCGAGTCAGTCCTCTGGAGTTTGCAAGTACATTTGAGGAAATGATAAGCTATTGGTAAATGGAACGTTGATTCGCCCACATAGCAGAGAATTAATACTCTTGTAGGAATTATGACTACGAAGAACATTTTGTCAGAACTCGCGATCAATATTTATTATGCCTCCATCGTATTAAACAAAAAAAACGTGTAACACAAGAACAGCAAAGGAATAATGCAGCATTTGACGAAAAAGGAGCCACTATTACAAACCAACTCAACAAATTCAAAAAAAGATCCAACATCACTTACCAAGGAAAGCCTGTCGTACTACTATATCATGGTCTGACATTGACTTCAGAGGTTTGGATATCCAATATTGAAGAAAAGCGTAATTTGGCCCTGTATTTGACTGAACGAGGTTACGATGTATGGATGGGAAATGCTCGTGGAAATAAATATAGTCAATCCCACTTGACAAGAAACCCGAAGAATGACGATTTCTGGGAATTTTCGATCAATGAGTTTGCCATGTTTGATATGCCAGATACCATCGATGTAAGCATTTTACCCATAGTATGTATGCACAGTTGGAGCCTAAAACTTTATTTATACAATCTTGACAGTACATCCTACAAAAGACAGGTGCGCCCGACTTAACTTACATTGGGTTCTCTCAAGGCACAGCTCAGGCATTTGGGGGTCTTTCGATTAATCCTAAATTAAATGAAAAAGTCAATTTATTTATAGCAATGGCGCCTGCTGCTTCTCCAAAGGGATTCTCGCATCCTCTCTTGGACGGGTTTGTCAAAGCTGCTCCTTCGATAATTTATTGTCTGCTTGGTCGTAAAATCTTTTTGAAATCAGTTGTGTTTTGGCAAAGAATCATTAGCCCTCCTATTTTTGTTAGACTTATTGATGGTGCTGTTTACTTTTTGTTTGGCTGGCATTGCAAAAACATGACTGAAGACCAGAAACTAGTTAGTTACCAACATTTATTCAGCATGACCAGTGTCAAATCAATTGTCGTAAGTGGCTGAACATACAATCTTGCAAATTCTTATGCGCAACTGAAAACTATTGATTGCATAGCATTGGTTTCAGATTATCAGCTCTGGACGATTCCAAATGTATGACGAAACGCCTAGTATACTACCTTGGAGCACGGTAAATACAGTTATCGACCATTTACCTCCCAAGTTTCCCACCAAGCAGATAACTACTCCAATTGCCATCTTCTATGGCTCTGCTGACACCCTTGTTGATTTTGACATATTGAAAAGTAACTTGCCTCCCTTACCCTACGTCAAGAGTATCCATGGCTGGGAGCATATGGATTTTTTATGGGCTCGTGGTCTGGAGAGGAAAGTGTATCCTGACATTTTGGAATTGCTCGAACATTTTAATTGTCCTTCCCCACATACTCTATTAGAAGAAATTAAAGAAAACGTGCCTCTAGAGACAACGTATTCTGAGATAGATATTATTAACATACCGAATAAAATTAGAATGCATGCAATTGCAGTTTCTCAATAGCTTAACGATAAACTGATGTAACCACCTTGGATACACTTGGATTTCGCCGGTTTAATCAAATCACAGTGTTAAAATGGTTATAACATCCCCCAATATAAAAACATGATTACTTTGGCTGCTTAAATCCCATCACTTTCCTTTTAAACTGCATCGATCCCATCAAGTCTCGGCGTTTATATACATCTTGGATAATCCCAACTTTCTTACAAGCTTCTGCCTTACAAAGTACAAGAATATTAGATTTATCGATTAAATTCCTTTTTCTTAAACTTGATTTTATGTCAAGATTTTTCGATAGGGCTCGAGAAAGATGATTAAGTGACGAATATAAAGGGTGGTTTATAGTAGTTTTTATTGTCGTCAAATCAAACTGAGGTGATTACTGCGTATTAACACTTTAATTTTATAGCAAAACCCGCTTCTTCTTCCTAGTTAAATATTCTAAACGAAATAAGTTACAGAAACTGTTTGTAATATACTTCATACCGGTGAACAACTATTTAATCTAAAGCTGGTGGTAAACCTTCTAGCATTCAAAACTTTCAACCAATACTTTATCAAGGCCTTGGGAACGTATCCAAACGTCAAATGCTAGCGTAAAATTTTTTGCATAACATGCTTTACATTTTGGCACTGAGATAAGTATGCAGTTCTGTTTGTGCAATTCATAGTAAGCCTACAAAAGCATATGTAGAAAACAAAAACAGTGATTTGGAATCTCCGTAATAGACATAGTTTCCTTTTATAGATTATTTAATCCCAAAAAGGAAACATAAATGCTGAGTATATTTCGGCATTTAAATATGTAGGTTGTTCTTGATTATTGCAACAATGCTTTTATCAATTGTCAGGTGCAATACCTAAAAATCAGCTGATAGATTTTAGCCTTGTTTTATACTTGATTTTCTAATTATTTTAATTTTTCGAGTCAAAGAATCTGTGATTTATAATTGAAAGATACACAAGCTCATCGTAATAACAGCCGGACAAGAGGCCCTCCCATCTTGCCAAAAAAAGCAAGACAGCCGGACCACCAAGTGTGACCTCACCTTGCGGAGCTACTATCATTTTTTTCGATAGTGTAAATAGTACTATCTGATCAGGATTTCCAAGAGTTCTTCCTCTACAACAATATGGGTAAAGCATCTATATACATCCATCCATCCCTTACATGATAACATGTATTCATCAATCTATCTTGAATAAATAGGTATCAGCCGCGATTCTCGCCACAAGCGCAGCGCCACCGGTGCTAGACGTGATCAATACAGAAAGAAGAGAAAGTAAGTATCACCTAGATGCTCAAGGGCCAAGAAAATCAACAATTTAATGGACTTGTGTGTGTATAATATGCTGAAATACCTATGCAACTTGGAGTCTTTTTTTTTTAAAAAAAAAACATGGCATAAAGCACAAATCCAGAGAATTAGATTGATTTGGACTTGAACCTTATTATTTGTATCAAAGTAATTAATGAAATCGTTTCTTTTTTTTCTTTTTTTTTTCCCAAAAGGTTCGAGTTGGGTCGTCAATCTGCCAACACCAAGTTGGGTGGTAAGCGTATTCATCTTGTCCGTGTCCGTGGTGGTAACTTCAAGCGTCGTGCCCTTCGTCTCGAATCTGGTAACTTCTCTTGGGGCTCTGAGGGTATCTCTCGCAAGACTCGTGCTTTGACTGTTGTTTATAACGCCTCCAACAACGAGTTGGTCCGTACCAACACTCTTGTTAAGGGTGCTGTCATTCAAATTGATGCTACTCCTTTCCGTCAATGGTACGAATCTCACTACGCTATCAACCTCGGTAAGAAGTCTGCTGAAGCTGTAAGTATATTGAATGCATTTTGACTGAGAGAGGGAAATGAGACATGGAAATTAATCCTAAATGATTAGGAAACTTCCGCTGAAAAGAAGTCCAAGAGCGTTGAAAAGAAGATTGCTGCTCGTGCTGCCTCTTCTGCCATTGATCCTCTTTTGAACGATCAATTCAATGCTGGTCGTCTTTATGCTGTCATTGCTTCTCGTCCTGGTCAATCCGGTCGTTGTGATGGTTACATCCTCGAAGGTAAGGAACTCGAGTTCTACCTCCGTAAGATTAAGGTAAATTTGACATGCGGTTTATGCTATTTTGGTTTTTGCTTACGTCTGTTTTTGTTCTGTAGAGCAAGAAGCATCACTAAATATTTTGGACTTGTGTTTTTCTTTCTGTACTCGTTCTTCGTACGTGAGAGTAAAATTTTTAAATAAAATCTCAACTTCTGTAAAAAAAAAAAAAAAAGGTTGTCATTAATTGTGAAGGAGTGCGTTGCAACTTAAGAATCTGTTTTATCTTATGGGGGCTATTGCTAACAATAGCATAAATGCATGTACGCTTCACTTGTCTGCATATTTTGAGGCAGTGCACTTTAATAAAATGTCTATTGTCTTTTGATGGTCAACATCTGGATGAGTTTAGAGATGAACTGAGATTAGAAACGCACTTGAAGTCTAATCAAACCCATTCGTTCCTCTCTCTCTCTCTCTCTGTCTTTCGATTTATAATACTTTTTTCTCTTCATTGTAATCTTTTCACACATGTCAAATCGGTATTTGGTCGAGCAAGTATGTGGCTACTTTGGGCTTGTATTCTGGTCTCTTCAATTAGCACCACAAGGTACGCTAAATCATCTAAATCATGTGTCAACAAATGTTTATGTTTAAATGATCAGCGTACAAAACATATCAGCGGGGAACTTCGACCGGCGTATCAGTATGGACAATGTTGATCTGGACATTTGCTGGTGTTTTTATGGGTGTTTATAATATCGGCCTGGGGGTAGCTTTAGGCCTATGGATCCAGCCTCAAATATTTACATTTATAGCATGCATCTGTGTCTTTCAAGAGTTTCATTATCAACATGGATGGTCTAAATTAAAGACAGCTTGTGGTTTTGCTGCAAGTTGCCTATGTGTTGGTGGTCTAGAGACTGGATTCGTCTTTGCATTCAAGGTAAATACGCATTATTATTTTATGCATTTGCCTCGTCGCTAATGATTGAATTATGTATCTAGAAAGCACAGCAAATGAACAACCAAGGTGGAATTCGTTTCTTTGGCATTGTTCCTGTCATTTTTGTCATTGGCGGCTTTTTGCCCCAGTATTATGAAATTTTTCGTAAGTGTCAATGTAAAACAAAATTATTTTGGGCGATTAAATTCATAAAGCTAGGTGAGAGGAGAGTCATTGGTATTTCACACTTGTTTCTCGCAATGGATTTCTCAGGATCAGTATTTTCCATAGTTAGTTTAGGTACACACAAAAAGATGCAGATTTACTATAAATGTAGTAGATGTGTAGGGGTGTACAAGAATTTATTTGTCTAAATTAGTCATTATTTAGTCTACGGGGAACAAGTCGATTCTTTGAATCTAGCAAATTACATTGCCATTGCTTGCCTCGATGTAGGAATCCTCGCACTTTATTACATTTTTGAATGGTACCAAAAGAGGATTGTCTCTCATTCGAAATCAGAGGAATCACAAATTGACCGAGTGTCCACCACATCGAGCGCTTTGACAGAGAATGTATCATCGTCCTCAGACACTCGCAAGCATGATGGGGCTTCCCAGGAAGAAAAAAAAGCTCCTCCTCAATAGCTTCTCTGAAGGTTAATAGAAAGCCGTACACACTAATTAATAATACCGGCGTTTGGATGCGTCAAAGAACAAGTACCAAGTAAAAAGTAAATATGTAGGCTAATACTAATGCGAATATCAAAACAAATCAACATTTTGTTTGACCATTTTTGGCATTTTCAATACCAAATAAAAATAGGTAGTCTTTTTCGTTGATGATATTATCTTTTTGATCTGTCGAAAATGTAGTAATAAAGAATTTTCATTCCTAGATTTTCTAGGCTACTACCTGAATGAAATGCTTTTGAAAGTTACAAATATAAAAGGTCTGTCGTGCTGCTATATCTGCAATAGACAAGCATCCCCTTTTTCTTTTTTTGGCATCAATTTCAGTGAAATCGTGATTGAAAACCAATGGATTCTTAAAAGCTGAAATGGACAATTTGGGATATTCACACATTACACACGACATGCACGGAAGCGGCAGAGATTGAACTCGATGATGAAATGAGCCTGTTATCGAGATGCTAGTTGCAAATAATGCTATCTCTTGAATTACAGGTTTAATTCTTAAGTGTATCTTTGTCAAAACTAGAATCCGACTGTAAATTTCTCAAATTTGATGTTTAGGAGACTTGCTTTCTTTTTTTTTTT
>MU619366.1:13836-36701 GCA_025201805.1 Parasitella parasitica | reverse complement strand
TTTTAATAGGTCTTAATTAATTTGATTTGTAGCACAATCTATTTATAATTGAATTATACCTTTTTCGAAATTTTCTTGTAATATTAACATAAGCTTGGTCAATTTTATCGATATGCCTCTGCTCGATATGTTCTTGTTCGACTGTCATTGCGCCTTTATTGCCCATGTCTGGTTCTGCATCATTCAGAAATCCCCCGCCAGAGTCCATAATATTCGAGTATTTTATAATAGATAATAATCAAAAGAAAAAAAAAATAAGAAACACGAAAAAACTTAGACCTCCCAATGCTAAAAGCTGGAGCCGCTTTTAGCCTGTAATTGGTCGAGCAGTTATTATAAAGTAGTTGGCACCGAGAGATGCGGAGGGGGGGGGGGGCTTTGAGTGTTTAGAGATAGTATGAAAAACATTCGATTTATTGGGTTTTAAGGCAATTTTCGTCTAGTATATATGTATAGAACTGATTAAAATCAGCGATTTTGCTGTTAGTGCTTCTCACGACCCAGCGAATCCATAGTTTCTAACCGTGTTTGCGAGGGCGTTTCGTGAATGGAGCTATTTACAACAACAGTAGGACTATTGCTTTCGGATTCGTGAGGCTGATCTTGGGCGATTTCGACTTCATCGTCTAATTCAAAATCATCTTGATGCCAGTCGAACTCTTTTTGTCCTCGGGCTTTCGCAACAAGAAAGCGCACCCATAATGGCAAGAAAGAACGAGAAAATACAGCTGTCCACCAGTTTTCACGCTGAGAATAATCAGGATGGATACGTCCGCCAGAAAGCTTGTCAATAATCAAGACAACACCATTAATAATTATATAGGCAAAAATACCGCCAATGATACCATAAGCAATAGAGTAAGTAAAAGGCATGACGGCCATTGTGATAAAGGAAGGGATGGCATCTCCTGGATAATCCCAGTTGATGTTACGAGCACTGGATGTCATCATGGATCCGACCAAAATCAGCGCAGGGCCTGTAGACCATGGAGGGAAACTAGCAAAAATGGGGGAAAAGAAAATACTGATGAAGAAACCGAATGCGACAGTGATGGCAGTAATACCAGTACGTCCACCTTCAGCGATACCAGCACCAGATTCAACAAAAGTGGTACAAGAAGACGTACCAAAACAAGCACCGATAGATACACAGCAAGCGTCAGTCAAGAAGGCACGAGTAGAGTGCTCGAAATCGCCAGACTTATCAGTAAACCCGCCATACCGCGCCATGGAATACATGGTACCAGTTGTATCCAAGATATCGACATACAGAAAAGTAACCAAGGCAATCCAGATTTCCTTGTTGCTGAAATTGAAGTCGAATCTACCCAATACATGCTTCAAATTGCTGACTGTAACAACCTTTTTAAAGTAGTTGAACATTTCATCGCCAGAAGCCGTGTAAGGAAAGTAAGTGATAGGACTGTTACGAGGCCACGATGTGATGGCGATAGCAATGATAGCAATCAATATCGCACCTCGGACACGATACATCAACAGAAGAGACATCACAACCAAACCCAAAAGGCCCATATACAGAGTGGGCGATGTCATACGTCCATAAGCACATACACCATTGGCATCAAGCGCCTCAGCTGGACAACCGCCTAATGTTACTAGCGTTGATAAATCCAAACCTACCAAACCAATACCAGCAGACGATTGAAGCCCGATAAAGCAAAGATACAGGCCGATGCCACAGCCCATGGCAACCTTGATGCTCATAGGGATGATACGTGCAAACCATTGACGAACACCAAATAATGATAGCACAAAGAAAATTATGCCTTCAATAAATACTGCAGCCAAAGCCGTTTCATAAGAAACTTTACCAGAGCCATGATAGCCAACAATTGTGTAGGTAAAATAAGCATTTAAACCCATACTATTGCACAAAAAAAAAAAAAGGGTTAGCATCACAAATTAGTCTTTCTACATGCACATGGACTTTACCCAGGGGCCATACCAAGAGGCAGATTGGCAAAAACACCAATAAGGACACTTGAAATCATTGCGCAAATAGAAGTAGCCATGATCAAATCAAGCTTAACTTCATAAACACAAGACATGTAAGCCGCATCGTTATCGCAAGTAGGGTCGGCAGCGGTGCCTTCACAGACGCAAGGCCCGCCACTCTCTGAAATTATAGAAGCATTGACAGAGATGATGTAAGCCTATTTGCAAAACCAGATGTATTAAGTACTTGTAGCTGTCATTTCTCCACACATGCACAAGTCTAATTACCATGGCAAAAAACACAGTGAGGCCAGCACGAAGCTCAGTGGTAAATTTTGTGTTTTTTCTCTCTCTCCTGTGGCCTGAGCCGTCCAATTGGAAATGTCTTCCAACAAATGATCGAGCTACGGCATCGTTTAATTTATCAACCCAAGCGGCCATAGTGTGTATCTTTAGTACAACAAAGAAATAATTGTTGTAATGATTTTTCGTATAGAAAAAAAAATGAGCAAGGAAGAAAAAGATGCAGAGAACATTGGAGCTTCACTATAGGAAAAAAAAGAAGGAAAAAAAAAAAAAAAAAGGTGTCACCCCATCTGTTTCTCGCTGTAAAAGGTACCAATGAAAAAACCTTGAACGAGAAGAATCCAGTGAGATAATGCAAAAAGAGTTGAATTTGACAGATTATCATACCCAGACATATTGCGGCTAATAAATTGTGCCCGTTTTGGTGCAACCTTGGAAAATAATTGGCATTCGATTTTTCGATTTCATTGTAAGGTTGTCACATGCGCAGTATAAGCGAATGTTTATCAAGCAAGCAGCTAATTTAAAAGTTCGATGTGTGAACAGTGATTGATTTGGCACAAATAGTATCCATGGAGATCGCAAAGTTGTGCATACTTACATTCAACTGTACTTCTTTGCGGCAGATTTTATCCATTTCTCCAAAACTGCTCAGTGTAATCCTTGCCTTGGGGTCAAAGTTGGTTTTTGATAGAAATGTGCATGTCGTTACTCCAGCGATGCTTCATTTGACACTTCGAGATCTTTCAAGTCCTCAAATTGAGATGTCAAAGAATTCAGAATGTCACCAGCACAAAGCTATGAGTCGTTTTCTACTACTGTTCGTTTTCATGATCTAAATGTAATTTATTTTTATTCAATTTCGATAGAGTATTAATCAGATGGGCATAAATACACACGTACTTTGTATGAAAAGAGAAAAACGCAAAACAGATGTTATGAATCTTAATTGATCAAAAACTTAAATTCATGAGCTGCAGAATTCGTTGAAGAACAAAGATTATTTCGAGACAAATTACTTGTAGTAATTTACCTTAAAATGGGTTAGTAATAAGGAGCCTCGAAGCAAGACTGAAGGATTTTAAGAACGTTTAATTTCTATTCGAGATTTGTCTTTTCCATAAATTCTGTTAAGCTGGTCAGTGAAACAATTTATCCAAGTATATTTCCAAAGCGAGATACACCACTCAAAATAGAAACAGCCTCAAACCTAATCACTTGAAATCAAAGCGATAGTATGCATTAGACTTTTGTAAGACTTTTGATACTAATTTCCTGTCAGTTGCTCGCCATTTGTCCATATTTCAGCGAGTTTACACAAAGCCTGACAACTTTTTCGTTGGCTTTCAAAAAGCTCAGACTTCAAAAGCGGAGCGTGCATTCGATTGGCACTTTTACCGTATGAGACTACTATCAAAAAGAAGCCCATCATCTACTCTATTGTTTGTAGTTTTTATTCAGCTTTAACTATTTGATCTGAATCAGTATGCTACTTTTAAAATAGTACTCTCTTTTAACAAATTGCAGAATAAACGAAAATACTGAACCCCATGTGACCGGGGTTTTCATGGCGTGTAGTAATGTAGCAGCAATGGTACGGATGGCTCTACACAAAATAAAGGAGATCTACCATATTAAGCTTTCATGTATCACACTTCCCAAATAAGTAATGTTTTCTTTTATTCAAATGTTGTATAAAAACCTCAAAATATTAACAAATCACTGTTTTCTTTAATATTACAAAATTATAGATTAAATCATGGTGCTTTTCCATAAACCTGTTACATTTGAACAAAGATATCTTGATCCAAAGGCTTATCGCAGAAAGTGGTGTACATGCATGTCTCTCCGAGGTGGTTGTGCTCTTGCTTGCGCAATATGGCTAGTAACGTATTTTTACAAAAGAAAGCAAAAGAAATATTTTCTGACTATGCAATCACCATTATGTAGGGTGTCAATGTATATATCGCAGCATTATCTTTCCAAGGCTATACCCGTAAGAGTACTATGAGCGGATACGGCGATTCGACAATGCTAACAGTATATCTATATAACAGCTATATTTTCTTTTCTTAATAGACCAGCATTAATAACGCTTGGATCAATATCAATTGTATTCGCTTTAGTGGCGGCGTGGATACTGTACGGATTGTTTGTGGTGAGATTTATGCTTGTGTACGATTCAACGTCATACAGTTTGCTAACATAGTATCATAGAATCTTCCTAACAAACTTCAATCGGGCGCTGCGCTTTTAATTTTTACAGTGCCCATCTATTTGGCTGATATTTTTGCAAACATAATCATATTTGGTGTCCAAAAACCGCAATACATGGATTGGTGTTTACAAAGTTCCCAAAATGTAGTTGATGAGACCATGCAGGGCATCAATCTCAACAGCACCTATTACAATATCGAGACACTACCACCAACAACCGTTTACAATTGTGAAAAGCTATGGGAAGATGAAATCAAATTCTCAATAGCGGTTTTTTTCCTTATGGGTTTTTGCTACGTACGTATCCAGATGACAAGCAATGAAACTCCAAATGCTTAACTGATTTCCTTTAGATATATTGGACTATGTGCGTATTTTTTTACTATGAAAAGCTTCGTGAATTGTTTCCCGATAATTCCACATATCTTGGAGGTTATATGAATTATCTCTTCCGTCAAAATAGAATGCTACCTCAACACTCATTTGCAAACGTTCCCCCACCTTCTAAATAAAACCCTTTTTTTTTTTTTAATAAAGATACAATTGACTCTATATACTATAACGATGCTCTAGATCAATGACTATCAGGCGAAAATCCATCGTTATTTGTTGTTGACGAATATCCAGGTGCTAAATGCTTCATTTTCTCGCCCAGAATACCTTGTATCGACATGTATTTCCCAACACAACGATCTATACATTTCTGTTCTCCTTTGTTTAAATCGGGTTCGTGATAATTACTGGGAATACATTTATGTTGACAAGCTGCCATGATCCTGACCAAAAGCCATTAGATTATATGATGCCAACTTGATTTGTCCTAAATTTTACCTACTAAACATGCCCATAAAGGCATCCACTTGTTGTTCAGCTTCCTGCAAATGCTGAGGATCGACGTAGATTTGTGAAAAGCTACCAGACCAACTCATGGTATTATTGATGTCCAGAGAAAAGGTTGCTAGCACTACAAAATATGACTTGGGGTACAGTGCTAGTAAATAACAAAAATGCGTGACTCTTTAAAGAACCCTATCTGAAAGCAGAAATCACCAAGAGACAATGTACATTGATAGATAAAGTAAAAGAAAAAAAAATAAATTAGATTTTCTATTATTAAGTTATAAGTTTACATAAAGAAATTGGGATTGATTTATAAAAAAAAACGCCAGCGTAATTCTTTTTCGTTTCGTTTTTTTTTTTTTTTTTTTTTTTTTTGCAGGTGGATTGTGTGTCTATGAAGGAAAAAGAACAAGGTGTTCTTGCTTTGATTGGATCAAAAAAATATAAACAATGTTGATTTGGTGGAGGTGACCTCACGAGGTGTTGCAACGAAAATCCATTTAGGAAGGGGGGATGGCTTTTTGTTTGGTGGTGTAATACAGAATCAAACGTTCAATAATGCATATATCATCTTTTTAAGCAATATAGGGTATGGTTTCATCATATAATAGTGTATCAAAATGCTTCTTTGTGGCTTCTTCCTGAATCTTTATACTAATATCTAAAGAATTCTTTCGGATTTTTTCTTGGTCCTCATCGGATGAAGATGATTGTTCATCCAGAATTGCTGCTGTAGCTGCTGATGCCTCTTCCTCAGCACTGCTCCTTCGTCGTTTTTTATTACCATGCAGTTTTGGCACCACATCTTGTTGATTGTATAAGATTCTTTCATAACAGGGGTGTTGTTCGACTAAATTTGCATAATACTGCTGTAAGATAGGTCCAGTTGAAGCAAGATGCCAGTCGATTAATGAAAGAAATTCCAATTCCAATGCATTTATTTCCTGAGTTGATATACCTCCTACTTTTGCGTAATGCGAATTTGTACAATATGAATCGCATAGTGCTTTTGATGATACAGTTACTGCTGTAATTAAGAATCGATGTACTGTCAATGATGATACCGTAAAGTGTGGATGAAGCTCACATACACGATCAATGTATATTAGCAAAATTAATAAACAAGATTTTTCTACGGATGTGTATTTCACAATTCTTCGCAAGTAATCGGTAAGGGATATATTTGGTGGTGTTCGAGAATGAAAACGCGTTAGGTTGCTAGGTGTCAATGGTATAAGATCGTTGTGAGAAATAAGTCTACTTAACATATCAGCTATAGATGCAGAGAAGAGAGGGATGGCGAAGAGATGGCTGTTAATACACAGTATTGAAATTCTGAAGTGAACTTACCTATCATATGTGTCAAATAATTAATATCAACTGCATAAAAGTATTCTGGTACTTTTATGACATGTGCGTTGTCTATTAATGCCCCAGACAAATTCATGACATTCAACAATAGTTTATATGATTAAAAGGAAAGAAGGAAAGAAAAAAAAACGGAAATCAACAGTCTCTTGTCTTCCCTCTCATATCATTTTCTACTGCCTTGCCTGTCTTCCTGGGCTTCTCATTGCTTGCTGAGATCACATTAGGAAATTAACACCAACAAATCTGTCAAAATTCTTGATCTTTTTATATATCAAATAGTAGATATCGGTAGTTGGGCAAATGTCGCTGTTGGTTAGTAACCATTGACATTGCTACTATTACTATTAATTGAAAATAGCAGTAACTAGGCAACCATTACAATCACTTTTCAAGCATGCATTTTTCTGATTGTGTACAGTACAATACCGTATATGCAGCGAGTCTCTGATCCACTATAAGCCTTATTCTAAACAGATGTCTAAACTTTTATTTCTTAATATTTGAGTGCTGGCATGAGATAAGTAGGCTCTTTACTGCCATGTGTCTTGCACAGATGTCTAACTCTTTCCTTCAATTCCTCGTCGTCTTTTGTATTTTTTAAATCTTCCCAATGAACACCTCCAAGAATCATCACCACGTCTAATCCTGCTACAGTTGCACCTTTGACATCTGTGGCGATGTTATCACCGACGCAAACAATTTTAGTGGTGGCTCCTGTCTCATTACGCTTGATTGTTGATCCGGCCTTATTTGTTTGCAAGGAATCATAAATGCTCTTGAAAGGTTTACCAAAATACAAAACTTCCCCTCCCATTTCCTCGTACATTTTCCCCACATAACCAGGACAGATCAATAATTTAGCGCTTCCATCTTCATTTACTCCATTAGGTGCGAATATATCAGGATTAGCGCAAATTATAGGAACGTTCCTTGCCAAACATTTGTCTAGTAAAGGTTGGTAATCAGCTCGTACGTCTTTTTCACTGAATGAATTCACCGGTTTTTCATCTGGGAAGAGACCGCGAATGGAGCCCAACAAGACAAATTCCATAGCATCCCAATCATGCATCCGAGTAAGTGTAGGTGATACAGGCATATAGAGTGGCTCTTGCCAATCAGGGTCGCCAGCCAAGAAGAACTTGCCTGTCTTGAGATATCTAGCGGCAAACGTATCGGGCATCATTTGAGTGCTGGTGCCATGACGCAGTGCTGTTGCATGACAAGAAGGTTGTTGCACCTGACCTGTAGCCAAATACTCGGCCAAATCCTTTAAATAGAACTTGGTAAGCACACCGCTAGATAAGATCTCGTCGTAGTAACTACTATCAATACCAAATTTAGCTGTCATGGCTGCATTTAGTTTGTCTTGAAGTCGGGTAGAATTGGACATCAAGACAACATGGTCGCCATTCTTTTTCAACTGTAAAAGAGCGTCTTTGGAATACGGATAGGCCTTTATACCATCATGAATTACACCGTAAATGTCACAGGCAATTGTATCATATCTCGTTTGCTTGAATATGTCACTAAATCCTTGGACAATTTGCATTTCTGTGGATAGGAAGGAGAAGAAGTAGCTGTGACTGACTGATTGAAGGTTTAAGACTTGAAAACCTCGGTTAAATTGATGACCGATGCTATAATCTTTCATTTCAACCTAACTACAGATGACATATGCTGAATTCATCATCACAAGCATGCAATTGTATTAGATATGATGTATGATGATGTTCACTCACATGTGGAATTGACTCACTTCTTCTGTTCAATGCATGCGACATTTATTAAAAGCAAACCTTACCAATGCAAACAGTAATAGCAAATCTGCTAAAACCCTCACCTATAGGTCTGGCATAGAAAAATAAGACATTTCCAATAGCATCGAATCTCATTGAATTTGTGCATAAAGTTCGATGTATTTTTCTCTTTTTCTCCCTTAATTTTTCTTCTTTCTACGAGCAACTAAATGAATAAACTATTTAGACGTTATCATCAAGGAAACTTGGAAAAAAGATCTGGAGTATTTATTAAGAGACAAGAAGAATCAAGACGGTTGGATTCACAACGACAATTTGATATGGAGGCTTTGTCGGCTACACCAAAAATTGAATTGGACGATTTGTCAGATATCGAATCCAATGCTTATCAGACATGGTGGAAAGATCTGGACCCTTTTCATATTGGTAAAGCAAATAATGAAGCTGTTTTTAATTTTGTATCTGGCTGTGGGTTACCAGACTACAGATTAGAAGAGGTAATTATGTGGTGGCCTTATTACTTGTTTAAAAGGAGATATCTTGACGTTTTGAATATTGGATAGATACTCGCATTATTCCAAAATCAGAAACAGGAGCTCACAAAAGAACAGTTTTTTGCTATATTACGACTCATCGCTCATGCTCAAAATGGACGCACGATAAATAGAGATACTGTATATTTAGGAGGTAAGTAAATTGTGGAAAAAGGAAAGAACATGATATTCTGAGCTGATCACGCATTACATCAGCACCGCTGCCAAGATTTCAAACACAAGCCATTGATGCCATCATTAAAAGATCACAACCAAATGAGGCTGTTGTCAGCAAGTTTCATGATTCGACATCCAACCACAGTAGTATCAGTGCAAACTCATCAGAGGCAGGAAACAAGAAAGTCCCAAGTTGGATGACACCAATGAATAAAGCAACAGGCGTGCAACCTACGATGCTACCACAGGCGATATTAGGTATATCAAAATTGTATACCCAAAGCCACGTTTCTCATTCTCGGTCAAGATCCGTTCCTTACAACTTCTTGTCGAAAATGGACGACAGCAGTAATAGAAGTCATACCAATAACGAATCGCATGATTTGCCCAGTAAACTAGAACCTCGCCGTTCTATGGATGCTGATAGTTTGCAAAAAATGATGAACACCGAGCAGTCGCTTTTATTAACACAGGGCTTTCAACCCAAGTTTAACGATGGTGCTGATACGGCTAGTGTCAATAGCAATGAGAGTAGGACACGTTGTAAAAGCTATGATAAGACGGAAGAAGGACCTAATAATTATAACCCATATTTGACAGCAACAAACGCAAATCCATTTGAGACCGATGATTCATCCTCGACTACGCCAACGCAAACACCTACTATTTTATCCCAGACAGCAAACAATACACTGAATATATGTATGAATTCTGAGCATATTCCCCCACCACCTGTGCCACCTCAATCCACTAAACCAACATACCCAAAATATGCCAGACGAACGCATTTTTAATAAAAAAAAAATATTTCTGTCTATATAGACATTTTGTCTAAAAGTAAGAATTTAGGATATGCATGGTTTTAATTTTTTCTACTTTTTGCTGCCAAAATTAAAAAATCCTTTTTTCTTCTTCTTCAGGTCATTTAAGGGATATTTTGGTGCGTTTCGAGCATCAGCACGATAACTAGATGCGAGCTCATCTAAATTGTCGTCCCATTCGAGATCACGTAAACGGTGACCTAATTTACGCTCTCGTAATTTGGCTGTGTAAGATCCCACAATCGTTGCAGCATAAAACTAACATCATGGTCAATAATCTATATCTTGTTATTTAGCCATTCACAAACAGTGCTCACCATCAATAGTTGCCCCACAAACAACATAATTGCGCTACCGATGACATCTGCTTGAACTGCTTGTGCACAATTTGCTAAACCATAAGTGTTGCCCATTTCCATTCCCAAAAATGTCGTAGAATAACCAGCCACAGAAAAAGTAGTGTTGTTTGCTGAAGTGCTGTCAGGTGATGATGATGTATTTGCAGCCTCACAAGCACTAAGGGCCTTGGATCGATTAACTAAAGCCAAGATGAAACTAACAGCCTCCCAAATGGTCAAGAAAAAAACCAATAACCATAATAAGAATTTGTTTGATCTCATCATCCCTAACCTTGCAATAGCTCCCGAAGCAATTGTATACAGAGATATGACAGCCGTAGCAACTTGATTAAAGGGTCAACAGACATGTCCTTTCGCTGAAGTTTTTTTGCATTTCACTTACTGAGAAAGCCAATGTAAATCCAAGGAAGAGCGGCGTGAACCAGTGAGAGATGGATGATCATGGCTGATTTTGGTCAATATAGAGTCAATGGTAAAAAATTCATGTTACTTACGATTTCTATGTGTGAAGGTGGCGCCGAGGAGTGCAACTGACACAACCTATATGGACAGTTTGAGTACCTTGAAATATGGATTGACTGTGTACTTACGAACATGATAACGCCACTAATGATGATACCGCCTCTAAGAGGTATTATGCAACAAAATCTTGCTGGCATTTTTTATAGGGTTGAATAAAAGAGTAAAAAGAGAGCTAAACGGAGAGAAGGAAGCCAAAAAAGCCAAGTTTCTTTTTAATATCATTTGGAAAGCTAATTTACCAAGAAGAATTGGGTTTCAGCCAAGCTAAATATATACTTGAGCCTATTAGTAGAATACTTTGGGGATCTTTTCGGACCGTGTCTTGTTGTTTTTATAGGAATTTCAATTTTACTTTCTTACATCTATAAAAGGAAAGTTAATAAGATATCTGAAATTGAAAAATAAATTTATCCAATAAAAAAAAGGAATGTTGTCTGAATTTCCATTTATAAATACCTGAAGTTGAATTTGAACATGAAAGGTCTGCAAACCAAATGAAAATACTGTTGGTTGAAAGTGGCTGAAGATCTCAAATGAATGAAATTGTCACTAATTAGCTCGTAATTCTTTCGAGTAGTTGGGTTATAGAACCGTTGATGTTTATTTCTAAAAATATAGCATATGTATGAGTATGTTTTGGCAAGATAGCCCTTATTACTCTTGTGCTACTTACCTCCTTTAATTTTTTTTTCAGTTTGCACCTGTATAAATAACTCTTTTACCCACTAGCATCTAGAATGATAGGTTCTTTGATTGATCATCAGAGGATCAGCAATCCCCAGTGGAAAAAAAATACAATATTCAGCTTCTTTGTCTTTTATCTTTAAAAAATGTTAAGAGACAATAGAGTGCAATATTTGTGGCTGAAAGTGAAAGCTCACTTGCAAACAAACAATTTAAATCTATTTCTCTTTTTACATGGATGTAGATGGGTAAAAATTTCTATACATTTATCAAGAAAAGATCAGTATTATTGGTTTTCTGTAGCAATTAGCGTGAAATGCATTTAGAAATTCTGCTTTGAAATTTTCTGCGGCCTACTTCCCCATACCCACTATATATACCAACGATGCAATAATGTAAACGAGACCATTGCTTTTGTTTTGTTGGCGTTTAAATGATACAAGTCAATTTTACATATCGAAACTAGGTTCATTGTCTCTTAATGATTACCATGGACGAATATACAAGGCTTTTTTTTTAAATGATATTTGATAAATGGTTTAGAGATTTTATAAGCTTCAGATTCTGTTTCACAAATTTTCATTCCTTTTGTTTTTTTTTTTTTAGCAACGACACAACAATGCAAAACAATATAGACTGGCAAGACCTTTTTGGGAGTGATGATGAGACAGAGATACACGAAGAGCTGAGACCTATTATTACCTTCGATCCTATTCCAGGTTTGAAGCTAATCAAACAAGCATTATCGCATGAAGAGCAAATGTCACTAATACACGCTCTTATTGATCACAATCATTTTGGAGGAAATGCAAACCAGACCATGATATTTGGAAAATTACCGGAATATATCGACTGGATACAGCCTTGGATTATTAAAAGATATCCAGGAATATATGCTCAAGATATCCTGAATAGAATGCCGTTGTTTGATCAAGCAATTCTAAATTTGTATACTAAGGGTAAATTATGGAATGCAAACCAAGACAAAGCATCTGATGAGTGTACATCTGTATCTTTAGGTGAAGGGATAGCTAGCCACGTTGATTTGGCAAGGTTTGCGCTTATGTGCATATACATTGAGATAGACTCTAAACTTTTTGGCATACTTTAGATTTGAAGATGGGATATTGATCATTTCACTACTGTCATCTTGTATTATGACAATGAAACCGGCTAGGAAGAATACCAACTTTTACAATGCCGAAAATACGGATGACCGAGGTAAACACGATATACTGCTACGTTCTGGAGATATTTTAGCACTATCGCAAGAGGCAAGATATGATTGGGAGCATGGAATTCAATCAAGATTAGTTGATGAGATTGATGGTCAATCGATTAAAAGAGGAACCAGAATAAGCGTCACCCTTAGAAAATTAAAACATGGCCAAGAAGAAATGCCTTCCATGACAACATCAAAACGATGAATTCATTACAACTCTTGCGTGTGTTTTTACCGATCCATAAAGCCACTAATAAAATCGCTTTTGGTAATAATGAATGCCGTTATTTCAGAAGATGATCAGGATAAAAAGGTTCGACGGGCCGATATCCCATTAAGGGTCCTCTTACTGCTGTAACCTTCGTGACTTATATTAAACGCTGAAACTCGTACTTTTCTATATAGGATCAGGCAATATTGTCCCCTTTTCTGCAATTCTTCTCAAAATACAAAGAATTCAACATGAACAGCTCTGATAACTTTAAAGGAGCACTCATTCATATGATTGCTTCTGATATGCCTATGATACTGGCTCTCATTTTTGGAGGCTGTTGTAGTAACGTGTTTGCTTTGGAAGTGTTGGTAACGTAAGTGCAACAATGAATTTATTGATTTACGGATACTAATATAGTTTCTTTTCTAGCGATGCTCCAAAAAGTGGTAAGTTAAACATTTATATGACAAAACAGACACAGCTCATCTCATCTAAATGTATAAAAACAGGTCAATTAATTACATTTGGTCAATTTTTGTTTGTGGCAGTAGAAGGTCTCAGGAATCAAATTACTTGGGGCAAATATGGGCCAAAATTGAAGCCCACTGTAGTTCCTCTAACGAACTGGCTCTTTCTGGTTATCATGTTTTTTATAGTATCCATTCTGAATAACTTGGCACTAGGATATAATATTTCAGTTCCATTGCACATTATTTTTAGAAGTGGAGGATTGATTGTCAACATGATCTTGGGTGCGTTGATTATGAAAAAAAGGCAAGATTCTGCAAGAGGAGTGGGTTGCATTTATCTCATAACTCAAGTAGATATTCTTTGGATCAAATTATTGGTGTCTTATTTGTAACTGCTGGTGTTATCTGGGCAACTTTGGACAACGCTTCTACGTATACTGAGGTAATAAGAATACTACAAGGCTTGCCAATATGAATGCTAAATCACACTGAATAGAATAATCCAGGTAGCACAACGGAATTTATTATTGGTATTTTGCTTTTGCTGGTTGCAATGATCTTATCAGCTGGTATGGGATTATTCCAAGAGGTGACGTACAAAAAATACGGTAAAGAATGGAGAGAAGGATTGTTCTATACTGTAAGTGTAATGCATTTGGCCTGTATCATGTAAATGTAACCTGTGAATGTGTAGCATTTTCTCGCCATTCCCTTATTTTTACTTTTCTATCAAGACTTATACAATCAAGTTATTGCTTATAACAAATCCCCATTGATGTCAATTCCTGCTCTTATGGATCAAGTTCCGTTCTTAGGTTATCTGTGCGAAATCGTCCCTACCGCATTATTAGAAACTCTTCAATCGATTCAAATGCGCAAATTATGGGCATTCTTGTTGATGAACATGCTTACACAATATGTTTGCATCGCTGGCGTCAATCGTATGACTTCAGTTGCTACATCTTTGACTTTAAACTTGGTTCTGAACCTGAGAAAGTTCTCCTCGCTGATGTTTTCTATCATTTATTTTAAGAATGATTTCTGTTTTGGAGCTAAAATGGGGTCTCTCCTCGTATTTGTTGGCACATTAATATATACTCGTGCAGGTCTTCAAGCCAATTCAAGGCCTGCTAACACCACTGTCGCTGTTGCTGCTGTTCCACTACCTCCTCAACAACAAGCTACTGTTTCTAGCAAGAAGAGTAATTAGTATGTTGGATGTATAAATTCAATTATTTCGTGTATAATTCTTTACTATTTATTAAACTATAATATGCTGATCAAGATTTACTACTATTTTTTTAGCAGCTTTATTTACGGTGTTTATTTAGCAATTAAATACAAAAATTTATGTTACATATTATTGATTATTTGCCTAAATGTAAACAACTATCAGTTGGCTTCAGTGATTGTATCGTAAAGCTCTAACAGGTACACTTTTTCGCCATCAAACATAAACGACGTAGGTATGAGGATATTATTTACATTACGTTAGGTATCAGTAAACATTACATGCTTAACGTTGTAATCAAGATTAATTAAATGATCTTCAACGCCAAATGAGGCAAATAGTTTTCGTATACGATCACAATAACATTTATTCTCTCGAATTTGCTCTCGTATCTTTAGTAATCCCACAAGTGCAATTGTTTTTGTTGACGGGGTTCATCTAAATCGTAAAAAAGGCCTGTGATTTGGCTGCGTGCTAGAAACACCATGAAGGTTGTCATTTTGATTAATGACCTGTGTGTTTGCTATCACTTGCTCGAATGACACCCCGCTGTATAATAATGTGAACGCCCCCTCAATGTATTTCGAAACTTTAGCAAGCCTTGCGAGTCGACAATACCAGCACTAAGTTGCATTAGTTTGCTAACCAGACACTGGAAAGTTATGATGCTTACCCAAGGTTCACGTCAAACAATATTGGATCCTCTATCGCCAACAATTAATTGTTGAAATTGTCCTCCCATCTTCAAGTGATATGTGCAAATAGCTGTTGTGTACATTTTTGGTTACACATCTTTATATAGTAATTGATCGATCTTTCTGCAGGTTGCATATGCTTTGCATATGTCAACATTGAAAATAAACAACCTTTTTTTCTTGTAAACTTAACTTTACATTATTTTACATAAATTCCTCCTTAGTGTATATTTATTTATTTTATAGAGAACTAGTCCTTTTATACGAATTTATTATATTATTGAATAGTATCCCTTCGTTTTTACAGTCGGCAAACATATTGTCTGTCAATCTATAATTTATACATTCTTGTATAGCAATTATTTGTACATAGCAGAAGGATATTGCAAAGCTTTTATAGTCAAACTCGTGTCCATAAAAATGCATGAAATCAATAAATAACTCTTCAAAGGTTGCTTTGTTTGATGATTTTCAGTGCAAACTGGTGCCTTTTTTTTTACTCGATGCGAACAGGGAGAAGCGTTTGCATCGTATTTTAGGCAACCATGGAAACATGCAGTAGCCCCCACTGCCACATCTTTGTAAAAGGACGTTTCCCAAAATATCTTTTTGGTTGCACAATCATCTGATATGCAGAGGTGTTCGATATCTTTGTAGCTGATGTTTTGGAGATTTGGAAGGAAAGGCGGATTTAAAGAGACAAGGAATGGCAAAGTCGTAAACACGTGAATCAATTGAGTTGTAATTGCAAATAGGCAAGAGCATGTTGCCAAAAAACTCGAGGTGTTTTAATGAATGGTAAAACTCTGCTATGTACTGCTGAATCAGATCGTTGCTTTTTGTTAAAATCACATGGTTGAAAACATATTCATAATCGACGCTATCAAGGAGAACGCTAGCTGAGCTTGATGAGAAATTACACTTGATTTTTCTTGCACCTAATGATTTAAGTATCTCACTCATTTGCTCGAAATTTTAAGGCTCTATTGAACTTCTATCTGAAATTTCTTTTAATAGACGCTCCATACCAGGGAAGCCCATCTTGAGTTGGGGGAAGCGATTCCAAATACACTAGATATTTTGCCAACTTTAAATACATATATTCAATTTAAACTTGCCCCAATGATGTGAATTTCATGTAATAAGTAGGAAAATGCACCGCAATTATCATTCTAAACACTTCCACTCCGTCATTTATCAGTGGCATGAGCTATTTAAAATAAAAATCTATTAAAAAACACCTCTGGTTTCGTATGATTTTATCAATAGCAAACGTATCAAGGGTAGCTTACTGTCTTTTTTTCGAGAGATTTCCATTGAGTTGTCATTGTGTTTAAACTAATGCTAGGGAAGAACTACGTTTCATTTCTCGATACTGTTGTTGTCTTGATGATGGGCACAGTAATCCAGGGACAGTTTCATATTACATGACATTTTTCCTATGTGGGCAAATTTGCCTTTGCCATAACGGCGATCTGCCACTTAATCCATATATTACATAAATTCGATTAAATTGAATGGTCGCTTTTGTTGCGGCTCATACCAAAAGAGGCTATTTCTTGAAAACGGAGACGTTGGAACTGCATGAGGTACCCTCTCATTACGTCTACCCTTAATCACTTCAAACAGAACCATATGTTCAAATAATTTTTGTCCGCCCTCATCTGATGGTTTCCTAAATGCAGTTAGAAATACCAGAAACTGGGTAACGTAATGAAATCAAAAAGGAAAACCTTTCTTTATTACTGACATCCAATAAATAGAAGGAACAATTGTTGCAACGGCCGCCTAGTTTTTTCATCTACAGGCTATGTATAATATAGATATTACATATAGTAAATTTGCGGATAAAGTGAGTATTTATTAAAGAAGAGTACGAGTTACCAGAGGAGTTGGCAATTCAGGCGACGAAAGGGGATTATAATTTGTAGAACGACAATGGCTTGCATAGATAAACATCGAGTGAGTGGTGTGCAGTTGGTCTAAAAAATACCCGCCGTTTTGTTGTTTGATTCCAGCAATTTAAATAAAATATTAGGAATGTTTTTGTGCTGGTGATTGTGAGAGTTGTAATCAATTGCGGTCAGATAGGACTACGATGTTGTAGCTTTTGAGATGGCATGTTAGTAAAATAAGAATTTGTTGTCACAATTGTGTGAGTAATACAACTTCATTTAGCCGAAGGAGCCGCACAAAGTTTTTGCACTTAAAACAACTATAAGATCATGACCACTCATGTTGACCATATTGTTCATAGTACGACGTAAACTGGAAAAGACGTAGGAATTTTTTACCAATATTTTAGGGGACAGACAATAATAACAATGGCACTTTACCATACTATAATAGAGCGGTTTACGAAATCACAATGCTAATCAGACATAAGCTACAAGTTGTAATTGGACCTCTTGCAAGGTTCCAGGCTTATTCAATGAATACATCTAGATCAGATAGTGGGATGTCGGGAAGACATCTTACTCTATCTTCTCTTTAATGTAAAATAGAAAGATAGGTCTGTCCTGGAAATGCTGTGATTTAATAAAGTTTGACACTTCTTGTCAAACATCAGATAAACATTGATTGGGGTATATTTTAGTATAAATAGAGATCATATCTTATGTCAATAAAAGTCTCCAGTTTCGTATCTGGCTTTATTCAGAAAAGGCTTTATTACTTTATACAAATCATATTTACATAACATTACGCTGCGCCCTTTGACACTGGCACAACAAACTGTACGTAGTATAGAATACAATGGGAACCGTTCCTGATCGGATCCAATTTCCAATGTCGTTTTTTGGCTTTTTTATTCTTAAAATAGACTATGATGCAAATTTTTCATGATGGAATTCCGTATCAACATTGAACTTCAAAGAAATATACATTAACTCGATAACTTTTTATTAAAGCAGTGATTTTTTATTTTAAGCCCTGAGACTTCCGCGAAATAACTACTGCCGCGCTGGGTCTTGAAAAAGAGCACAGCAGATGATTGTATGTGATAACAAAAAATGAGAAAATAATAAAGATTAGAAATTCTATCACTTGTTTTCTATGTGATGTATACGCTATGCTACATCTTCACTATATCAATTCCTACAAGTACTACGCTTGCTGGTTTACTGCGAATATATTATATGATTGTATCAGATACGAATCAGTATAATATCTCAACTGTCACTGGATATCGCAATGTCTCGGCTGCCATGACATCAACAAGGTATGCGGACTTGCTCAAATGTCAAGGTGCGAACAAACTATTTTATATGTTACATCAGCTCATATTCTTGGATCAATCTGATGTGTCAATTTCCAAATCGGAAGTCAAACTCAAGTAAACTCAATCCTGAACACAATTCAGGAACATGTCCCAATGGATCATGTTCCTTATTTATAACTCAACATGACATGTTCATGGACAATAGATACGATCTATCGTTCCATTCTCTAAATCACACCATGTCTCACACTTGTATCTTGTCCTCCCATCAGTACACTTAGATTCAGTAGTATATAAACCATCATTTTTTTCATGTAATAATAAACGAGATCTTTACCTGATTAATTCACAACCTTTTTATTTGAATAATTTCTCATTCTGATAAATCACAATCTCAACAATGAAACATATCAAACCAATTGACAGTGCTAACACGGTGTATTTTCTATTCGTTCATCAACAGTGACAACATACTATCACATTAATCTATTGGTTATTACAGCTACCATCTCACTCGTAGTAAATAATTGAGGATATAAATACCCTGTATTATTTATATCATAATAAACGATATACTTCTTTCATTGTTCGGATACAGTTGAAAGCTGTGAATTATTACAAGTCTCATTTTATTATATTATTGAAATATTTGAAATATACATCACTATGCGGAATGTCAGCTCATTCAAGAAAAACTTATAGGAAGGACACTATAGATCCTATAAATTCGCCTGTCTAACTGAGCCATCGGAGTTCTACTAAATCCAAGTATACAAAAAAAAATCATCTCAATTCCAATATTGTAATGTTCTGCGAGGATAAATAGCCTAATATGGTAATAATATTATGTATGAGGAAGAGACTGAGTTTATTGCTCACGTTAGGCATCTTTCCAGCCAGCTGGCTCAAAACATGTATGTGTTTGCTGCCCAAATCTGGTGATCTTTCCAATTTGAAAAATCGGCGCCCTTTGTCTTTGATTTGTTGCGACGCAAAGACCTTTTTACTCGTCTGCCCAATTCTCGACTCATGCCTTTGATGAACAAAATCATTTGCCCACAACAATCCGGGTTCATGCCTGGGCGATTTATAGGTGAAAATGGCTTGATGATCCTTCAAACCACCAAGTTGACCGCTACACAACAATCATCAGACACCATTGCCCTATTACTTGATCAAGAGAAGGCATATGACCGAGTTCATCCTGACTACCTTCGGGCGGTTATGCTCAAATTCAATTTACCTACTAACATCATTCACTCCCTACTAACTCTTTTCTTTTCTACGCAGATACACATCAACATCAACGGACACATCTCTCAGTCTTATATTATTCAACAACGAGGGATTCGTCAAGGCGATCCCATCTCTCCACTCCTTTTCAATATTGCATTCGACCCTTTTCTTCGTTCTACCCACCAAAACCCTCAATTCCAAGGTTTTGATCTCTCTTGTGAAGCCCCTCAACCCGATTCTACAGTCTTTCCATCTCCTTTGTCCGTCAAAATACTGGCGTATGCTGATGACACATTGGTGTATCTGAAAACCCCTCAGGACTTTATGCTCTTACAACAGGCGATTTATATATATATGCAGGCTTCTAACGCTTTACTTAACTATCACAAAACAGTTGCTACTTCCTTATCAGGTAAACCATCTGCTTCGTGGTCAGCGCTGCTCACCGCTAATGACATTCATGCCTGGCATGATTGTACATCTGCAACTCCTCTCATTTATCTCGGTTATCCTATATGTTCTAACATCACCCAACGCAATGTTGCATACCAAAAACTTTATGACTCTACCCGAAATGGCATTCAAATCCACTCACAACGCCAACTATCCATTTGTGGTTGTGCCACGGTTATGAATAGCCTTCTTTACTCTACCTTATGGCATGTTATGCGAATAACCACATTTACCAAAGCACAGCTACTCTCTTTGAGAAGCCTAGGTGCCGCCTTTATTAATCGACGTATCTTTCCAATTTTCTCTTTTGATACTCGCTCTCAGCCTCGGACTTCGGGTGGTGTTGGCCTCCTGGATCCTCTTACTCAACAACAGGCTCTCCAGTGGCACTGGGTGTGTCCTATTCTTCTTCACTATCTCAATTTTCCTTTACTCTCTCATTATACGGTTCCTTCGCTTCCAATCCTTATGTATGCTCTCTCATGGTTTTACTACTCTTCAGAATTCCATCACTTCTTATATTATCTACTCTTTCCATCATCACGGCGCCGACATTGGTTACCCGACAGACCTTTGGTTCAATTTACTTATCTCAATCCGTTCATTAATATTGAGGCTTGTATTTCTAAGTTTCCACCTAATAACTTTGACACATGTTACGTGAATGCACCTACTTGTTTATCTTTACCTTTATATGACATTTTACTACAATCTTTACCTACTAATCATCCTTCTTTTCACAGCTTTATACCTGCAGATCTAGTATTACAAAGCTATCCTAATGCTAAACAACTTCTTGTTAGTGACATTTTTCTCTTCGATCCAGAATCACAGGTGATCCGCGTTCGTTCCTCCTTCCGCCTTGTCTCTCGCCATCCCACTTGTTATATCACAAGTCTGATAAAATAAATCCGCCAAAGAATTACACTTTTATTCATAATACATCTCTCGATGTATTATATACACATTCATTACACTAGGGTTCTACTGCCTAGCTGCATAATGTAAATCATGACTACTCATAATTTACTGTAAGACCCTGGGACTGATCTGAGATCCTGACGTGAGACCTTGCCATATTATTGATTTAACACCGTACTATGCAGTATCCCGGCAATTTAATCGATTCATATTGAGACATGTACGCAAGTTACCTGTTTGAATCATGCTTAACTTTTCATTTAAAAATAGGAGTTGCACTCATATACAGCAAAAAAAAAAGGCTGTAGATTGAATCTCAGCATTGTGTGTCCATTTGGCCCAAAACCAAATTGAGCTTTTTTTGGATAGTTCATTGCTAGATATCTCAAGAACGTAATAAGTATATCGGATATGCGTGCTAAATGTTTTATAGCAAAAAGTAAATCCTACATCAAACCATATAAATTACAAAGCTGTAGAAATACCTTTTCTTATTACCAATTTTCAATTATTCAAAAAACGGCATTTTTGATACTTTTTGAGTAAAATAAAGCATATTTTGAGCACATTCAGCTCTATAAAGTTAATAAAACAAATCACCATGTCAATGCCTATACATCAATATCTTGTTCACAACTGTAGCTTCATTACATCTGCCAAAAATCAAAATCTTGTCTCGACCAAAATGAATCTACTATTTTCCGGTCCTATACTTAGAGGGCCAAAATAAAGCCATTCAAAAGAGGGTATTTTTTGACCAAACAAAAACCTTTTGGTAGCTATGTTGTATCTCTATTTTTTTATTGCTATATCATGCATCTTTATATACCATTCATTGCTCTGAAAGTTAGAAAATCAAAGTAAGCCCCTGCTAAAAACATACGAAAAAAATATTTTCTGTTCATATATATTTAAAACATAATATCACTATGGCCTCGCCGATGTTCTCATGAGAATATTGATGTGCATGAACGGGAACATTTTTTAGAGCCAAAAAAAGTGCTTATCGAGCTAGGTTAAGGCGATAAATGTGCTCATGCGAGAACAAAAATTGAAACATCTTAAATGATCACATTTTTATGCTCAAATGAGCACATAAATTACTAGTTTTATAGGCTTAAAATTACGCTAAAAAGGCTTGAAAAAAATGTGCTCATGAAGCAAGAATGTGCCCGTACACTCAAAAAAGTAAAATTTGTATATAAAAATGTAGCTTTCGCTTTTGTTTATTTCTCAATTTTTGTTGTATGGACCAGTAATTTATTATTGCTTTATTTCATATCGTCACATGCAATATTGTCTTGATTATGTAGTCTTTGTGGTTGACACAGGCAATGATGAAAAACAGTGCAAGGTTAGCTATTACCCGATTTGAAATTGAAGCAACTGCTGAGGTATTTGCTATATACAAGAAAAGTGCATCAGTAAAATAAATTTTGTTGGCGACAATAACAAATAACCACCTACATTAATTGTGAAAAGAGATGATACACTACAACATCATATAAAATACTCGAAAAAAGAAGCAAGGAGGCAGCATCTTGAAAAAAAAGTAGCAAGGTTTAGCTTCATACTGTAACTTCTAGAATCCAGGGCAAAAATGAACAGCAAACCTCTTATATTATCGTATATGTTCAGATACTGGGCACAAAATTATACC
>MU619365.1:66953-92300 GCA_025201805.1 Parasitella parasitica | reverse complement strand
CATTGTCATGATCTTCTGTCTATAATTATGGCAGATCAGAAATCTTTTAAAAAAAAATCAAAATTCAGGGTGTTTGTAAAGAAAAGTCAAAATATTCTTTGCTTTGCGATAAAAATTGATTTTCACCAGCTTAATTTTAACAGTGGCGATCACTCAAGCTGTAGAGCTAAATTTTATCTCTACTATTTAAAATTTATCCCAAAATTTCGCCATGGTGTTCCTGTCTCTTTCTGGTAATAACTGGTTTACGCTTACTTGTACTAGCAGCACATGGCTAGTAATTGGTTCTATCTGGTGCAAGTTTATTATTAAGCCTCGATTCCACAAGCATGCAACCGATGTCAGCACTCGAAAAGTATAAATAGTCTAGGCAAATGTTGTGTAGAGAAGAATCATCTTATTTTTTATATACGAATAAATATATCCAGTTTTAATTGTATATCTATTTCGTATATTAAAACACACTGTCAAATAACTATAAATACCTTCAAAATATACACTAGTTTAAATCTTCATTCAATCTTGGAATAGCAAAATAAATATATTCATTTCTAACTGTATTTTCTCTAGTCTGCGCTGTCTATATTTTGTTATTCTAAACAACACTTGTATCTTATCCTCCCATCAATCCACTTAGATTCACTAGTATATAAACAATCATTTTTTCCATGTAATAAACGATATCTTCACCTGATTAATTCACAACCGTTTCATTTGAGTAATTTCTCATTCTAATAAATCAGTAAGGAAATATACAACTGCTTATAATGATCGCTATGTGCTACATACACTACATCTACAAGTAAGAAATAGAAAAGGGCTTCTCCGGGAATCGAACCCGGGACCTCTCGCATCCGAAGCGAGAATTATACCACTAAACCAAGAAACCAAGTTGATTTCAGGCAAAAACTTAAAAAAAATATATTACTTCTGCCAAATTGACGTATTATTTTTATTTTTATTTTTTCTTACCACCATAGCTTGTTGTTTTGGATCGTATTAGAGATTCCGAATACAATTTGATATTTTTTGCAGCTAACAAATAATCTTAGAGCTTATCTTCTAGCTCAGATATCTGCACCAATTAATCAGCGCTCAGTTAGCATTGTAGACTATTTTATCAGGTGCAATGTGTTGTGCCAGGTCTTGAAATTGAGCACAGCAGGTGATTGTATATGATATAAAAATATAAGAATGTAATAAAGACTTCGTTTACCAGATACAAAACTATTGATTTATTGATTGACAAGAAGCTGTCTATTTATATTGGAATAAATCTATCTAAATCAATCTATAAAATACAATCAGGTCATGTTTGACATTTAATTGTCAAACAAGATTATAACACAGTAGTAGTCAGAGCAAGACCTATTTCTATATTTAATCAGCTAATCGTTATGAATGTGAATCATTCATCGATAAGTTGAGCTTCGCAATTTAGAATAAGTAGAACCCAAATAGATGGTTTCTTATACAAGACATTCTATTGAATACTTCTATTTACTAGATAGAATAATCGATGCCATTTAACCTTAGATCCGATCAGGAACGGTTGCCATGACAACTGAGTTGAAATAGTGGTAACCATGGTATTCTATGGATACAACAAGAAGCAAATTATGCGGAATGCTTTCACCATTGATGGACATTTGCGTAACATTAGTTGGCCGTGTTAGGATGGCTATCGTCATACTATAGTTATTGTGTTAAAGATATCCTTATCTAGAATGATGGGAAAAACTCATTGAATGACGAGCTGCCATAATTGATATCTTTGTCATTATTATTCTTATTCTGAATGTTTGTTGTGTAAGGGAAAGCTTTTTGATCAGGAGTGTTTTCCTTCACACGACATTCATTGATAAGTGATGTGTCAATTTCCCAACCGGAAGTCAAACTCAAGTAAACTCAATCCTGAACACAATTCAGGAACATATCCCAATGGATCATGTTCCTTATTTATAACTCAACATGACATGTTCATGGATAATAGATACGATCTATCGTTCCATTCTCTAAATCACACCATGTCTCACACTTGTATCTTATCCTCCCATCAGTCCACTTAGATTCACTAGTATATAAACCATCATTTTTTCCATGTCATAAACGAGATCTTTACCTGATTAATTCACAACTGTTTTATTTGAATAATTTCTCATTCTGATAAATCAATAAGGTCTTAAATTGTATTTGTAATTCGATTTGATTTATATATGTTGTATCTATAGAATACCATGGTTACCACTATTTCAACTCAGTTGTCATGGCAACCGTTCCTGATCGGATCTAAGGTTAAATGGCATCGATTATTCTATCTAGTAAATAGAAGTATTCAATAGAATGTCTTGTATAAGAAACCATCTATTTGGGTTCTACTTATTCTAAATTGCGAAGCTCAACTTATCGATGAATGATTCACATTCATAATGATTAGCTGATTAAATATAAAAATAGGTCTTGCTCTCACTACTACTGTGTTATAATCTTGTTTGACAATTAAATGTATTTTATAGATTGATTTAGATTGATTTATTCTAATATAAATAGACAGCTTTTTGTCAATCAATAAATCAATTGTTTTGTATCTGGTAAACTAAGTCTTTATTACATTCGTATATTTTTATATCACATACAATCACCTGCTGTGCTCATTTTCAAGACCTGGCACAACACTTTATATATGTTATGCGAACTCGAATGGCATGAATTGACTATGCGTGACATTTGAGTCTTAATTTTCCACTTATACGCTTTAAGCTATACCATTCCATTGCACTTCAGTTTTGCACAAGCGTATCACATCACATCACATCATTGGACAATATTAAATCTTCAAATTGAAGTATTATATTGCCACGATTTCCTATCTATGATTATGGCAGATCACAACACATATACACATATACTGTCGCAACTAATTAATCACTATATACCACTAGTGACGATAAGCGGCTGACACTCCTTTTTGTAAAATCCCTTGTGCTTAATCTCAATTCAAAGATAATACTCATACATATGTTATTATTATTATTATTATTATTTTTTTTGAAAATGTACCAATAATTCTGCTAATAAAAATTCTGTAGATTTGTTACATTAACAGCAAGTCGCCATCCCACTGATATCCAGTTTTGTATATTTTATCAAATGGCTTTTTGTAAAATTATCAAAATCGGTTATATTATCCACATCGTGACACTGCAAGCTACGTTGAAAATGATTAGTGCCGTACCTAAAAGATGCTTTTTTTCTCTGTTTTCCCTTCTACTCATTATAAATGAAAAACGAAGCTGAGTGCACTAGCAGTTTTTTTACTTTATGAAGCTATAAATAAAAAAGCTTTCTATTTTTAAAGATAATCAAATGTTGGAAGAGATTGCTTTAAAGTAAGCAGCTTAGCAATTTTCATTATAGAATACATAATCAAAATTTGTAATCCCAGTGAATACAAGCAACTTCTTAATGATACAGTTGCGGTCAGCAAGTTTAGCTGGCTTTTTACCGATTTCTGACCACTGTCATGATATATTTTGGTACTAATAAAACCTTCCAAATGTCTCCTAATGTAATGGATATCAATAAATGTTTATTTTGAAATTTTTATTAATTTTCAATTTATTGAGAGCCACCTCTGCTGAAAGTCCCACCAATAATGGCTTGAGAAAGCCAAAGAAAATGGCAAAGCTTTTCATTGAGTAAATATCAACTCGTTTTGACTGGAAATCAACTGAAATGTTACCAGAACTAAAAAATTGTAATTCTGTCAATTTAACCATGGTTAAGCTCTATGAACTGAATCTAACAGCACCTTTTCCTCTGATCATGTTTTGCAATTTGTTTTTGCATTATACACCAACACTACCAGTTGTAAAGTGCTTTGAATTAACCGTAGTTGCAAAGCAGCAGTCTTTTGAAAGGAAAGCAGTCTTTTTTTTTTTTTTTTTTTTTTTTTTTTTTTTGAAAAGAATCTCTTTCAATTAATGACCAACTTTATTTTTTGAAAGATTCTTTATTTTTCTATATTTAATGGGTCAATATAAAAAAGAAAAGCAAAGAGTCACTCGTGATAAAGCTGGAGGTGATGACCGTGCAAAGAACCTAAGAGTCAAGGGTGAAAATTTCTATCGAGATGCTAAGAAGATCAAGTATATCAACATGCTCAAGGGCGGTAAAGCCACTCGCAATGCTCAAGGAAGGATTATTCAAGCTGCCGAATTTCAAAGCACAGAAGTTAAAACCGCTCGGGTTGCCCCCAATAGAAAATGGTTTGGTAAGTTGGTTTAGCGAATGTCAAGAGCAATGTGTTTACATGACATGCTAGGTAACACTCGAGTGATTGGGCAAAAGGCTCTTGAAGATTTTCGTGAGTCTTTAGCAGCCAAGGTGGATGATCCTTACCAAGTTTTATTGAAGCAAAACAAGTTACCGATGTCGCTTCTACAGGATTCAGCCAAACAAGGCCGTATGCATATTCTTGAGACTGATACTTTTAAAAATACGTTCGGCAACAAGGCTCAAAGAAAGAAGCCCAAATTAAACATTGGATCAATGGAAGAATTGATGACTCGAGTTGATGATACTCATGGTAAACTCACATCAATCCAGCTGCATTATCATTTTACTGACTTGTTGCTGATTAGAAACATACAAGTCTGATAAGGATAGCAGTCTTTTAGCCAATAAGGAATCTGATTACACGGATGCCGCCCGAGCTTGGTATCTTCAAGCTGGTCAATCCAAGCGTATTTGGAACGAATTGTACAAGGTTATTGACTCTTCTGACGTTATAATCCATGTTCTTGATGCCCGTGATCCCATCGGCACTCGTTGTCGCAATATCGAGAATTTCATCAAGAAAGAAAAGCCTCACAAGCAATTGATCTTTGTTCTCAACAAATGTGATCTTGTACCCACTTGGTCCACTGCTCGTTGGGTATCTCATTTGTCCAAGTCTGCCCCTACTCTTGCATTCCATGCCTCTATCAACAACTCGTTTGGAAAGGGGTCCCTTATTCAACTTTTGCGTCAATTCTCTTCTTTGCACAGCGACAAGAAGCAAATTTCTGTTGGTTTTATTGGCTATCCTAACACTGGAAAGTCTTCCATCATCAATACTCTTAAGGCCAAAAAAGTCTGCCCTGTTGCTCCTATTCCTGGTGAGACTAAGGTCTGGCAATACATTACCCTGATGAAGCGTATCTATCTCATTGATTGTCCCGGTGTGGTGCCTCCTAATGTAGATGATGGAGAAGTTGATATCATTTTGAAGGGTTCGGTTCGTGTTGAGAAAATGACCAATCCTGAAGATACCATTCCTACTATTTTGGAGCGTGTTAGGCATGAATACCTCAGAAGAACGTATGGTCTTCAAGGTTGGGAAGACCATACCGATTTTTTGGAGCAGATCGCCAGAAAAACTGGTAAATTACTCAAAAAGGGTGAGCCTGATGTCCACAATGTATCCATTATGGTTTTGAACGACTGGCTTCGTGGTCGTATCCCATTCTATGTGCCTCCCCCTGAATCTGTTGAGCCTTTAACTGCTGAACAAAAGGAAGAGAAGAAGAGAAAGATTGGTGTCGAACAAATGTTTGCAAAAATCAACGTTACTAGCGACTATTTGGAAGATGATTTGGCAAACAATGCTCAATTAGTTGCTGAAGAACGTGCCAGAGCCAAGGCCAAAAAAGCCGAAGAAGCTGCTTCTCGTATATATGCTGAAGGCTCTACGGAAAGCCCCAAGAAGTCCAAGTCTGATGCTACGGAATCTGAGATCACTGATTGGGATGAAGTTTTCGAGAGTGTTGTAGGTGAGGAGGGTCCTGTTGTCAAAGCTCCTGTCATAGAAGGCGAGGAAGATATTGAGGAAGCAGAAGAAGATCAGGTCGATAGCGAGCTCGAAGTGAGTGGAGCTGAAGAAAACGCTGAAGAAGATGAAGAGGAAGAGCATCCCGCCAAGAAGGTTCGAGTGAATAACAATGAGTTTGAAGCTGATAAAAAGGGCAAAAAGGTTGGCGTTCATTACTATGATACCGCTAATGTCAAGAATAAGAACCGTAACAAGGCCAAGCCCGATGAACAAAAGAAAAAAGTGCTCAATTCTCGCCTAAAGGGATCTGCTGTGTCTGGGTCGAAGCGTAAAAGACATTAAATTGATACACGCTCCATCCCCTATTTAGATTTCATATATATTTGTCTGTCTTTATTATCGTTTCTTCTGACCTATTCTTTTTTTGTAATTGCATCTAAAAACTTCTTTTTGCTCATTTATATTATCATATAACTATATTTTTTCTCTTTTTTACTATTGCCTGTTTATACTTTATCTTTTAAATTCTTAAGAATAAAATTCAAGTAAATCAGATAATATGAAGAAAAGAATCTGACAGAAGGGTCATCGACTTGTAAGTTTATAAATACACAGAGACTTTAGGAAATGCAACCAACTACTAGCGAAATTCAAGTAGAGTAAGGTGTGTTCAATTCGAAGAGTAAGAGCTAATGGTCAATTACTGTATTTTTCAAATTATTGAATGGTGTTTGCTTAACATGCAACGATATTTACGGTATGACGTCGAATTGAATGTGGTGATGGTTGTGATGGTGGTGGTGCAAATTGGTTAAAACCCAACACCAGGGAGTGAATGTTGCTTTATTTTTCTTTTTTCTTCACTCAACACTCTTACCCCTCACTCTTTAACTTGACATGTCTGCTTTCAAATCACAATTAAAAGGTCTTAAGGAACTTCGTCTCCAATTCTGTCAAACATCGCCTTCTAGCAGTGGACTTCGGTAAGATGTCAAAAATCTAAATTCAAATTTCAAACATCCAAGCTAATCTTCTTTACAGTGACTTTGTAGCAAAGAACTACGTCGATATCAAAAAGATGAACCCTGAGCTTCCAATTCTAGTTCGTGAAGCCAGCGGCATTGAAGCTCGTGCCTTTGCTCGTTTCGGTAAACATTTGACTATATTATCGACGATGAATCAGTGTTTAACTTCATAGTATGATAGATAAAGGCATTGAACGCAAAGTGGCTCTCAACAATGCATCAACACAAGACATCGAAAATGCTTTGGCACAATTAGTCAAGTCTGCTTGAATGAACTTTTATACAACTACCTGCAACAAATAAATACAAAATAAACAAAAAAAAAAAAAAAGAAAGTGTAAAGAATTTATGTTGGTTGGCTTTATTGTTAAGGTCGAAACCCTCCACATCAAATAAAAGAATGGATGTTATTCTATTCGACTGGAATAAAAAATTGCGGTTTTTGAGGTACATGCGATGCGGTTTTAAAAGACCATGGGATGTTATAATCCACTTTTGTTGGAAGAGTTGGAATATGATTAATACAAAATAAACGAGGCTTTATGTGAGTGTTGTTAAACATATGTGCCTGTATACCTGAAAGCACGCCATCCAGAGAAACAGAGATTACATTCGATTAGTGGCTTGTTTTTGACATTCAAACTCACAGATTTCGATGCTTCTACAGTACAACAATTCGCAAAAGTTACATTTTTCTTTTTCTTTATAAGTTTGTCTAGAAAGATGCCTGCAGCTATTAAGATAACTGTACCCAAGTTGTCAGCCAATACGAAGCCTTACGCCAATGCAATAAAGTTTTCAATCGCTGCTCAAGTTACTGGAGCTAAGCTCGTCGAGACTCCTGGCGAAGCCCTCTTTTTTTCTGTATCAAACGACATTTCCTTGATTGACACGAACGCTGCTTTGAAGTAAGAATGAAAAAAAAATGAAAAAAAAGCACGCGGCAGTATACAAGAAAGGTAGACTGATTTGATCAAACTACCGTGAAATAGGTACATTTTCGATGCTACTGCTTTTAATGCTTTGCAATCTGTTGTTATTGAAAAAGAGGAAATCTCTGTCAGTCCTCTTGTCATTAAAAGAAGACTTGATCAGGCTTTTCAAAATGCTGAAGATATTATCAACAGGCATGCAAATGCTTTTGCCAAGGTATTTCTTTTTTACAAAAGTTTATGTCAATTTCTTGATATTAATGCCCTATTTTTCACGCAATAGGAGGCATCCAATGTCAGTTTAGTTGATGTCATTTATTATGGCACTCTTTTTGAGACGTTGTCATCTACTAAAAATCTCGACAAATACCCTGCTTTGTCTGCTTGGTTCAACACTGTATCTAAAAACGAAAAATTCATTGCTGGTGTAGAGCATGTCAAGGAGCAGGTAATACCACAAAAAAAAAATAGCATAGCCAGTATGACTCATAATTTGTAAATATTCGTAATTTCTAGACAAACAAAGGTGCTAAACCAAAGAATAAGGCCGTGCTTGCCGAAAAGAAGGTTGCCAAGGAGATCCCTAAGCCTGTTTTCAACAAGGCTACTCAAAACGTCAAAGATGTCGCTGCTAAGGGTCTTGATCAGTCCGTCAAGTGAGTGTTAAAATTGTATAGCGCAATGAATGTTATTAATGCAGCTTTCAGGGTTCTTCCCAAGGACAATGAGCGCAATATTTTGATTACTTCAGCCCTCCCTTATGTCAATAATGTTCCTCACTTGGGTAACATTGTTGGCTCTACGTTGAGCGCTGATGTTTACGCTAGATATTGTCGTGCTCGTGGGTATAACACTGCCTTCTTTTGTGGCACTGACGAATACGGTACCGCTACAGAAACCAAGGCCTTAGAGGAAGGTGTCTCATGCCAAGCTCTTTGCGACAAGTATAATGCTATTCATACTGCTGTTTATAAATGGTTTGATTTATCTTTTGATCTCTTTGGTCGTACCACTACTGAAAAGCAAACAGAGATTGCTCAAGACATCTTTTTGAAGAATTATGAAAACGGCTGTATTCTCAAGGAAACCATGACCCAATTATACTGTGAAAAATGCAGCAGGTAAATATACATAGAGGAGGATAAAAAAGTAAAGGCCTGGAGGCTAATGGGCATTTTCATCTCTACAGATTCTTAGCCGATCGCTACGTTGAAGGTACTTGCCCTCATTGTAAGTATGAGGATGCCCGAGGTGATCAATGCGACGCTTGCGGTAAGCTTTTGAATGCTACCGATCTCATAGATCCTCGCTGTAAGCTTGATGGCAATAAACCCATCACCAAGGACTCTAACCATCTCTTCCTTGATTTGGCCAAGCTGCAGCCTGAAATTGAGGCTGCTTTCAAGAAGTCTGCTGCTGATGGTAAGTGGTCCGCTAACGGTATCAACATTACTCAATCTTGGTTGAAGGAAGGATTGAGACCTCGTTGTATTACCCGTGATTTGAAGTGGGGCACCCCCGTCCCCCTTGAAGGTTACGAGGACAAGGTCTTTTATGTCTGGTTTGATGCACCTATTGGTTATCCTAGCATCACAGCCAATTATACCGATGAATGGGAAAAGTGGTGGAAGAATCCCGAGCACGTCAAATTGTACCAATTCATGGGTAAGGATAACGTCCCTTTCCATTCTGTCATTTTCCCCGGCTGTGAAATTGGTACTGGCGAAAAGTGGACAGTTGTAAACCATATCAGTACTTGTGGTAAGTATGCTTTGTCAGTTTGTACATAAGTGTAAGCTAACGCCGTTTTTAAAGAATATCTCAATTATGAGGGTGGTAAATTTTCCAAGTCGCGTAATGTTGGTGTCTTTGGTAACAATGCTGAAGCCACCGGTATTCCTCCTTCTGTTTGGCGTTATTACCTCATGTCTGTTCGTCCCGAAACTAGTGATTCCATGTTCACTTGGAACGAATTCATTACAAAGAACAACAGTGAATTGTTAAACAATCTCGGTAACTTTGTTAACCGTGCAATTCGTTTTATCTTTGCCAAGTATGATGGCGTTATTCCCAAGGCGGACATCTCTGGAAAACTGGAAACTGACCTTTTCAAGGATGTAAACGATCTTTTGAAACAATATGTCGAGGCCATGGAAGCTGTGAAGCTCAGATCTGGTCTTGGTATCGCCATGAACATCTCTGCTCGTGGTAATCAATACCTTCAAGACGCTAATTTGAGTAACGCCTTGTTTGATGAATCTCGTCCAAAGTGTGATGCGGTTGTCGCAACTGCTGTCAACTTGATTTACCTTTTGTCTGCTGTGTTTAGCCCTTACATCCCTGCTTCTTCTGAAAGCATGTGTCGTCAGTTGAATGCCCCTCTTCGTAATATTCCTGACGAGCTTTCTATGGATATCAAGGAAGGTCATGTTCTTGGTGGCGCTGAATATTTGTTTACCAAAATTGATGAAAAGATGGAAGATGTCTGGAAGAGCAAGTATGGCACTGGATCTGGCTAGTTTTTTTATATATATATTTTCTTGTATCTTTAATGAAATAAAAATTTATTGTAGAGTAGTCTCAAGCATGCAATAAGAAGTGGTAAAAATATTTAATACGTTTTCAAAGATCATTAGAGTATATTGGAAGGATCATAGATATTATCTTGATTAGGATATTCTACGTTTTCTCAAAATGATAACAGCAGCAGCATCAATTATACCCTTGGGAAAATTGCGTGGATTTCAATACTGTAAATCTCGTTTTGCATAGTTGAGTCATGAAGAGCATCCAATATGCAATGATTTTTATTGAGCATGTGTGTACTGATTTGTTGTGCAACCCGCAGCCTTCTTTATTTATTATTTGAGCTTAAATATTTTCCACATGGCAAACTCTCTTTTGCACTTTTGTAACCTTAAAAAGATATGTGCTGTGTAAAAAAGAGGCTTCTCCTTCTCCTTTGTATACAGCAAATATGTTGTGTTTCAAGAGTGCAATCCAAACAGATAGAGCGTTTTCGAAGAATAATGTGACCGAATAACAATAACAAAAAAAAATAAAGATTTACATTTGAAACTACTATTGAATGGTATATGTGCTTATTTAATATGGATGAACAATTACCAAGGCCCGAGCGCACCAACAATATCCGTTCCCGAAGCTACGGACCTATACAACTAAAATAAAAATGCGCGAGAGCCACAAGAGCCACGAGAGCAAAGAAGGTTTACATGTTGTAACGTAATCTGCATCTCCATGGCAGCCAAATTGCCTTTCTTCTCCGACAAAAGTGTCTTTTTATAGCATAATTCGAATACACAGACTATTTGAGTATAGAACCCGAATAAAACACTAATTTACAGACGTGTATTACACAGTTGGTGCTACACAGATACATGGAATCGCTTATACCCAAATGAAAAAAAAAAGAGTTAGGGACCTTGCGTTTGTGGGAAAGGGATTTCATCATCGAAATTAGTTTGAGATTTACTGTCGATGGCGATATGTTTGTATGCTGGGTAAGTAAGCAGTTTTAAAATAAAACGCGGACTTGAAGATGTAAATGATTGTATTACAATGAATAGACAACTCTTCTGTTCTTGGCGGAAAGTCAAAAGAAGCTACATGGCTATGCAAACATGATGGACATTTGGGCACTTTTAGTAAATGGCAAATGCAGAGTATGCATTTATCTGATTATAGGGATTTTCTTATCGCAGATGCTATAGTGGTGTCCATACGGCCTTGGCTGATGTAATCTAAAGCGTTATTATAATTCTTAATGTCTCACAAGATCAATCTTGAACATTGTTCGTCCTACATTGAGACACCCCAATATAAAATAATGACCTATTATTATAAAATCACTGGTCGATCATACGTTCTGTTACCATATATATACATATGATGTGAACTGTACATGTATATAATGCATCTGAAATAATCTTGATGTGCGCATGCAGTGTAGAGTTCTTCAAGGTGACATTTCAGTATCTGGTTTGCTTCGATCTTTCCCAATCAGCCCGAATGCTTTAGTTCAACCACTCAAAGAAACACTTATTAGTGGCTCGTGCCCTGGGTACCTCCCCTAAAATAGTCCTATACTTGCAACTTTCAAGCGACTGTACTACGTTAATAGTCTTGGAGGCATAACTCAGAAATTTAACAGCTGACGTTTGCGAATATTAATTATATCCCTTTAATTTAATGTGGTATGGTGGTACCGGCACACGCGATGATTTAAATTACACAAGAAAGCTAGTGTTTAAAAAAAACGTGGCCCTCCTCAAAGCGGATGCAACAAATTACATTTTAATTGATAACTTGATATACTAATATACACGTTTAGTCGAAAACCTTATAAACTATGCTTTTGGTATTGAGCGGCAAGTCCAAAAGAGCAGCATAGCGTCTAGTTGTTGAATTTGTGTATTCCAAACATGCAAATAAACGTGTAAACGGTTGTGATGCCTAACTTCTGAGTCTTTTCCTTCAACAAAATCGATCATTGTGTTTTATTACTAGCAAGGAATCTAGATAATTAGGGCTGTTTTAAGGGGCCATCATTGCCACTATAACGACCCTACTAACATCTATCATATATACGACTTGATGGTCAGTGTGTTAGGGAGTAACTTTTCTTAGTCAACTGCTAAAAGGTCAACAAAACATCCGTCTTTAACGCATTAGCTACAGACATTTGGCATGGTGACTGATTAAGAAAAGGTGCCTGTTTGGGCACACAACATTCATCCTAAGCGTTCTTATTTGGTTCATTCAAAATGTAAAAATCAGATTTTTATGGGGTGGGAATCGAGCCCTTACTCCTGCCTCTTTTTTTTCAAGGCACTCTTGACTTAATCCACTGTGACTCAAAGGATACAATTAAATTCTCTGGTGTCCGTTCGTGTCATTCGGAAATAGCCTTGTGCTACTTCCTGAACTCCCACAAAAACTTTAAAACACTATAGACCCAGTGACCTGAGGGCTATAAAAGGGCTTCATCTTCATTGATCCCAATAAAGAGGGTTTCTCTTCTTGCTTTTTTTTTTCTCCTCAGCTCTTTTCTTCTCTTTCTAAATTATGGATATTCGTAATCTACTGAATAGCAATGAGCCGCACCCAGCAGAAGCTTATCTAAGTAGCAGTATTTCATCTTATTCATCCAATATGACTATGGATTCTCCTCCACCCATAACTATGCCCCACCAATCAGATAAACCCTATGAATGCACTTGGGATGAATGCACAAAACGCTTTTCCAGACGATCCGACCTTTCGAGACACAAACGTATTCACACAGGGGAGCGCCCCTATCATTGCGAATGGCATGGCTGTGGAAAGCAATTCATCCAGAGATCTGCCCTGACAGTTCACTATCGCACACATACAGGTGAGAGACCGCATGTCTGTGAGTACGACGCCTGTGGAAAATCATTTAGCGACGTAAGGCCCTCTTTTTGTGAGTAATTAAATGCACTGATGCTAACTATATACACAGTCCTCCTCTTTGGCAAGACATCGTCGCACACATACTGGTAAACGCCCTTATGTCTGTGATGTTCAGGAATGTGGCAAATCATTCACTCGTAAAACTACCTTGTCCAGACATCAACGATGCCATGACCCACAATGGAAAACATTCAATCTTTCTAAGATTACTTCGCCTTATTCACCCACTTCTCCTGCGACCAGCTGTAATTCTGATGACATTCCTACTAGTCCCACCACATCTCTTATAGACTATCGTTCATCGCTGCAGATGGTTGCTCCCATTGCATTCCGTCCTAAGCAATTGCAGTATCCTACACATGCTCACCGTTACGAAAGTAACCCACCTATCATGTCTAGATGTCAGTCTATTCCGTACAATCATCATCAGCAACTAACATGGCCTGAGAATTCTCCTTACTACAGCAATACCTATTGTAATAGATCGCCTCCTTACCCTATTCAGCAGCAAAGATCCTGCTATCCTTTCTCTATCAAATTAGAGCAATGATTGCGATCCAACATAGATGTCAATCAACGAAAAAAAAAATATCACCAAAAAAAATTTAGCAAAATCAGTAAACAATTAACAGAAGAACAAAGGAAAAATGCATTCACTTTTACCCCAACTATTTAGACTTTTCCATCTCCAGTTTCGAAATACAACATATAATTTTTGGTGCTTCATCGTCATAAACAATAGCCGTTTTTATTTTACTCCTCCACCAAGCTACTATTTATGAGAGCCAGTTTTTGTAAATACTCTAACTTATGCCATTTTTTATGACCTTCTATGACCTTCCCTTTCCTTCATCTATGTATTTGTAGTAGCTTATCATAACCCTCACCCCCCCACCCCTTCGCCCATTTTAGAGAAAAAAAAGTCATTATCATCTCGATGGCAAAATATACACCCTCAAGTTTTATACATGAACCAAATGTTTTCTTTTTCATCATTCTATAGACTATTTCCCCTTTTTTCCACTGTAAAAAATAACAAAGCCTGTTTCATCTTATTCTTTATGATTAATGACGCTGAAAAGGAAATATGCTGTGATACAGCATGGGAAAAAAAACCCAACATTACATGTTGGTCAGTGTGGTGGAGAAACATTCTGTGCATAAATTTAGCTAAATACAGATACTGGACACCATCATAAAATTTTTAGACTTTGTTCATTTAAGAGCAAAATCCAGTAGGCGAGTGCAGTGATATACACGATCTAGAAATCAAAGGCGATCATCCAGCAAAATTTCCCTTTCCCATTGTTTGCATTTGTGATATGTTGCACTGCCCACATCAGCTTCTTTTTGAAACTTATATAGATGTTCAAGTTGCACACGACAAAAAAATCAGTTCAAAATGCGTGTAGTAATGGATCAAATACACACACAAAAAAAGGTCATTATGCGCATCTCATAGCCGCTCATCACCAAGGTCTCCAAAATTTTCGCGAGCAATGGAATTGCATCAGTGCTTGCTCAAACAATTTACACTTTACTAAAGTGACAAAGAGAACAAAAAAATAACATCCAATCCAATACTATCCTTCTTTCTTCCTACCCTTTTTAAAGTGCAATCGAACCACTTTACGTCCATTCCAATTTTCAAAATACCCCACAACACGCAAACACGAGGTCATTTCGTACACAAGCCTTGATTTTTTTTTTTACCACGAAATACTTCTTTTCCAAACGCATTTGGTACTACATTAAAATTGAGACCTATGGATGCCACTTATTCTTTCGTGATTTAATTCATTTTGACCTGATAAGGTTATTTACCCCATGCTGTACAAGTGTATCCTGTTTGGGTGTACAAACATGATCATGGATGCCTTGAAACTAACTCGAGGCGTATCTATGAATTGGTAGACATCAAGGTTGATTTTTGTGAAAATAAAATGTAGGAAATTTATCATGTTGATTTTCAGTGCTGGTAATAGTAAACCATTGAATTAAGATAATACAAATTTAATTTCACTCTGTGATTGTGCGAATGCAGTTGAACTCTGTGAATTTATAGCAAGTTTCTTTATATTATTGTATCAAGATGTTTGATATAGACATCATAGCGTACGGCTAACAGAAAGGCGCAGCTTTTTTCTTATTACCATTGAATTCAGAATCTTGATTGAATAGGATACGTAAACATGCTGCTCAAAATCCACGAAAGGTAGACCAGTTCCTACTGTTTATCAAGAGTTAAAATATAAGTAGTCTGATATTACGATTGAATTGTTCATAGCGTAAGCCTATTTGACGTGCTTTTATATTAGCATGTTGTAAATAATAGAGTTATATATATGTTTATTCAATGTTACATTAAAGTTATCAGGGTTTTATCAAGCAAAAAATGTCATTAAAACCCCTTGTTTTTTGTATAAAGCATAGCTTTATAAACTTGCTTTCTGTTACCATGATCGTGGTTTATATCTTACAATTTACTATTATATACTATATACTTGGTTACTCGGATACAGCATCTCCAATTATCACACATCTCGTAAATTACGTGATGTACATATTATTTGGGATATGCTTTGCATGAAAAAAATTGGAAAGATGGGGTGCATCTTGTGGAGTACCCCTTACCTCACAGTCCAAGTTGTTGGCAGAAATATCCTCTAATCATGATCCAACTGCATATTGGTTCAGCGCCATTCGTCGATAGTCTAGTTTTCAAACATGTTGTGCCCAAAATTACTGTAGAAAAGGGTTTCTCATGATGTTTCCAATTATATGTTATGTAGAATAAATTAAAGCAGATCTATTAATAATGCTCAACTCTAATATGGCAGCAGAAAGTATTCATAAGAGATTGACAAAATAGCTATATTAGAGCTACGCCTTTTTTAGACTATATTAAGCACAGAAACGCCATCTACACTGTATACAATAATCCGCTTTTCCTTTTTCTTTTTTGTTTCCCTTTTTGTTTCTCTTTAATATAAAGATCAATTATGGATGGTGATTGCGGAAAGAACCCATTTCCACCATTCTATTCAATTGATGAATTTATCTGGTCAACACCCTTTGTTTACGGTCCCACCTTATTGTTGAGTGCTATAATTGCCTTTGCTGCACCTCGTCATTACCACAATATTAACAAACAGCCTACAAATTTGTCTGCATGGTCAAAATTTATTGCAATTGCAAGTTTGATTGTTTCAATCACACTCATCTTTGATTCAATTGTACTTGTTACAAGAGCAATCGTAGAACAATTCTGGACATCAACTGTGCTTGCGTATTACATTGCTGTGTCTTGGTTTTCATGGTCATTATGTATCATTACACTAATTACGGAAGCTCAATCAAATCATAACAAGTGGTACTGGGTTCAGTATGCGTTCTGGTTTTTGGCTGTTGCCATGGAAACTATTGTTGGGTGGTATTGGTTAAGGGGAATAACGAAGCATCTACCAGGTAATGTAATATTTAAGGAGAGCGAACGCCCGAAAAAAAAAAAAAAAAAAAAAAAAAGGAGGGGCAGGTTATTGTTATCATACGGGGCGAAAATAAGAAAGGAAAACAAAATGAACATCAAGCTTACATTTCATTTTGCAGGCACAGTATTTACTATCTACGATTATTTCTTTTTGGGAGTTTTCATTACTCGATACATCGTTGAGTGGATCATATTCGTACTGTCAATTATTCACTTATCCAAGTCAAGACCAACAGTAGCGGAATCATCGCCGTTATTAGTAGGATCAACAACTGTTTACTCTCAGCAGCAGCATCAATATGGCTCCACTAAAATGACAACGATTACTACAACTATTACACGAACAGAAAGCGCATTCTCTGGATCCATTAGGAACATGAAAAAATTATTACCTTTTATTTGGCCACATAATAATCTGAAATTGCAGCTTTGCGTCCTCTTGAGCTTTTTCACTATTGGACTTGGACTTGCAGTCAATTTATTAGTCCCCTTTAAAATTGGCCGCATTGTTGATGATCTTCGGGACGGCCAGTTTTCATGGCTTCCTATCGTTGCTTACATTGGCTTCAAATCCTTGCAAGGTGATACCGGATTATTTCAATCGATCCAAAATTGGTTATGGGCCCCAATTAGCCAACATATTACTCAAGATGTTTCTCTCAAGGTGTTTAGCCATTTGCATATTTCATCTGTTGGTTTTCATACCAATCGCAAAACCGGGGAAGTCCAGCGCGTGATGGAACAAGGTGCGAATTCTGTGGTCAGCTTACTTCACCAAATCCTTTTTCAAATCTTCCCCATTTGGGCAAATATCATTTTGGTTTCCTTTTTTGCAGCATACATATATGCGCCAGCTTTTGGCTTACTCATATTTGTGGCCGCGATGTTCTATATGAATGTGACCATAGCTGCTACGGAAAGGATGGCAGAATACGATCAAAATATAGTGGAATTGGACAAGAATACTTGCACAAGGGCTGCTTCTTCTCTCGCCAATGTTGAAACTGTGAAATGCTACAATGCCGAAAACTTTGAACATGCTCGTTACAAAGATGCTATTGTCAGTTGCCAACAAGCAGACCGGAAGAGCTCTGCTTCACTGAATACACTAAATTTGATTCAGAATGCTATTATCACGGGCAGTTTGCTTTCTGGTTCTCTATGGATTGGTTACCAGGTCTCTATAGGTCAATTGGAATCTGGTGATTTCGTCGCTTTCAACATCTACATGATGCAAATTTTTACACCAGTAAGTACCGTTGTTTGTTCGCAAGGGTCATTAATGCTTATTATAAGTGTTCCAACTTTCGTGTTACAGTTACACCATATTGGTACCCATTACAGAATGGTTCAGACCAATTTTATCCGCATGGAAAAAATGCTGACATTCTTACAAGAAGATCAAACTATCAAGGATACACCAAACGCTAAAGAATTACAAGTTTCGCAAGGTCATGTTGTATTTGGTTTGTTCAAAGAAATTCAATTTATTCTGATACGTACACAAGCAAACTAATCAGTCAATGGTGCTTGACGTAGATAATGTTACGTTTGCCCAAAGGGAGCGTCAAAATGCTCTAAATGGTATATCCTTTTCTATTCCAAAGGGCGCGACTGTAGCTTTTGTAGGGCCTGCAAGTGGTGGAAAATCAGCCGTTTTACGTCTGCTATTCCGTTTTCATGATCCTCTTTCAGGCCACATTTACATTGATGGTCAAGATATAGGTCAAGTTACACAATCATCACTGAGAAAAAATATTGGCATCATGCCGAAGGATACGGTGCTGTTCAACGAGTCTATTTACTATAATATTCATTATGGAAATGTCAATGCTGACGAAAGCCAAGTAAAAATGGCAGCGAAAGCAGCACAATTTCACGACAAGATCGAGTCTTTCCCAGATGGGTATGAGACAAAGGTAGGCGAGCAGGGTCTTTGCCTAACTACGAGCGACAAGGTATTTACGGGTTAAATTTGATGAATATTCAGCTCACTCACATGATGATTAGCAACGTATTGCTATCGCTAGAACTTTTCTTAAAAACGCCCCTATCATTCTCTTGGACACAAGCGCTCTTGATGTGTAATGTTGCTTTTCCAACAGATGAGAAAAATTATTGATTATGTTCTGTATTTTACGTAGAACAACCGAAGGACGCACTCTGCAAGCATTGTCTAGTATGACAAAAGACCGAACCACATTGATTGTTACCCATAGATTAGCTAGCGTTGTAAATGCAGACTTGATCTTTGTGTAAGTTAATACATTATGTTTGCGTGTAAAATCTGACATACTTATATATTTTTAACACTCCTTACATATGTGTAGTGTCAAAGATGGAATGGTCGTTGAGAAAGGTAGCCATCAACAGTTAATGGAAAAGACAACGGCGATTAATGGAGGTATATGTTATTATGTACTTGTATGATATCGATATCGTGTTAAATGACCTTTTTTTTTAGGCGGTATTTACTATAAGATGTGGCAGAAGCAGATTCATGATGATAGTGATAGTGATGACGATTATTTTTTCGAGGACAAAACTAACAGTAAGCAAATACAATATCAAAATGATAGCGACAATAGTACATCGACCATAGACGACCAAAAATTACCAACACACCAAAAAACACATACCCGATCACTTCAGCAGCAGCCGACTAGAAATTTCAGTGTTCAAGTCATTGAAGTTGAAAGAGACCGAAAACGACAGCCACCAAAAAGAGAGATACAGATAATCGAGGTGGAAGAAGAGGTTTATGTCAGTCGATCAACAGCATCCCATACAGTCGAAACTATCGAGATTGAGGACGACATTTACATGTAAGCAGTGAAATCAATAAAGAATTATTAAATTTGCAACCGAGGTGTGGCTTTCAGCTAGGATAACCTTATAATTTCTATTAATTTTTTACGTGAGATATGGTCAATTATACAGTCTTTTTATAGTTTCAGAAAAAAAAATTCAAGTAAATGAATAAAGGTCATGGTGATTGTGATAATATATATTAGGGTTTCTGTAACAAATCTTTTATCTCTGATAAAAACTGAGAAGTTTCTGAGAGAAGAGATATGTCTCCCTAAGAATATTTCTACCGTAGTTGGAACAAGAGGAATTACAAAACCATAGAGTATGAAAGTATCAAACTGCTGATATTAATAAGGCATCAAGTTTTACGTATCTGTCCAATTATGCATTTACACAATAGCAGTTTTACTCTGAATCTAAGTTTAAGCTAACTATTTCATTCTGTTTTCTCATTTAATTATACGTCTTTTCAAAAATCATAGCATATTCAGTCAAATGACAATCTCTATTTTTAAAACTTCACATTATCATTTTATGTAACATCTGTTGAGTTAAATCAGCATATCTTGTATCAAGAAAAGAATATACAGTCGGGACTCGCCATAACGGACGGGTTGGTGTACAAAAATGTATTTGATAAAACGAGTTATCTCCCATTCAGAATTTGATACTTTACAGCACAGTGCCTGGAATCTGGAATCTTACCAGAAGCTTATTATGAAACTTGACTTTTGTTAGTAAAATTGTCCTCAATCTCAATCCTAACCTCTACTTTACTTTCTAATTTACATGCTTAGCATTAGAATCACAAAGAAAAGGAACCCTTGAGTTGACATTCAGCATTATTATAAGGAGCAATGGTAATAGAACTTCTCAATCACTAGCAATTAGCAACTTACGAATTATTTACAAATAACAAGGAGTTTTTACGGGAAAACATTCTATTCATGAATCATCCTCTTCTGCTTCCAACCAGATGAGCCGCGTCTGTTTATCTTATTACCGCGAAGAAAAGTATACTTGTGGCACCAAAAATACTTGCTTTATAGGGCTTTGCCATGTACTAGAATTAAAATTGACGTGATATCATCTCCAGATAGATATTTTTTACAGTTTAAAGTAAGAACTTTAGCTTCCTGAGCCATTATTTGATTAATTTTCGTAATCAAAAGTGCCCTGAAAACACGAAAAATAGTATCCATTGATAAAAATCTATATTATATATGATTTTAGTGCAATTTGAGCATGATTTTTTTTTCGATGCAAAATCACGAATTTTTTCGATTTTTTCCTTGTATCCACCCATCCGAAATCATCGATTATGCATTATCCTCGATTTTGACCTCAAAAATACAACTTTTTACTATAGCATATATTAGAGGAAAATGATCGCAAAAGACCATTCCTTCATCTGAAAGACTGGAAATGCGCTTTGATTAAGCAAAATATTGACTTTTCCCTCTTAATCTGTTTTGAGGTTTTCTCGACATAATTCCTTCCATGAGTATATGAGAATTATGAAAAAATACCATCGTGTAGAGCGTCCAAAAATACAGCAATTATCATAGACTGACAGCCGAGGTATGCATAGTATCGGGGGATGATATGTTGCCTTAAAGAAGTAATTTTGTTTTCTAATTGTACAAATGGAGTTTCTGAAAGAATTTTTCCTTCCTGATTTTGGACGCGTTTAATCTCCGCCATCAAAGAAAAATTGTATCTTTTCCAAGAAAGCATTAGCTCTGAGAAGCCATAGCTTCCCCAATTCAAGAGAAAAACAATTGAAACCTAGTTTGCTAAATGATGTGATTCTTGGCTTTTTAGTGGTAGTACTTGAATGTCTGTACCTAGCTTGACGGTCTCACGCTCCGATTTTGAAAAATACTTTGCCGAAAAAAGTCATAAAAGTCGCTTCCGTCATTTTATGTCAACTTAAAACATGCAGAAATTTGCTCTAAGCTATGCAAATATGTTATCAAAAGGTGTTTTATAATCTACTAAATTACTTTGCATTACTCTTTTTTGTGTTTGAGGTTGCTAAACATTGTTTTCTTATAGTTTTTGTCTTTTTTCTGACAATAACACACTGAAGTCCGCGTAGACCAAAAAAAATAACAAGCACGATGTCTTTGCAAAGACACACACTTTTAAACCATTTCAATATTATGGAAAAGATGGCACTAGCTTGACTAGCTGTTCTATTGTGCAACTGAGTATAGAGAACCCAGCTTGATAAATGTCTGACAACACCTTCTACACTAAAAGGCGCCAAATTAACTGAGGGTATAAGAAAATGTCAGAGAATATGAAACAACCTGCCACCAGGATAACACACTCATTCATAAAAAAATGATCTATATAGAAATTTATGAGATCCCAAGGACATAAATGTGTTTATCTTCAACCTTGCTCTCCGTTCCTGAATCCAATTAAAGGTTTTTGACCCAAAGTCAACAGACACACTAACACCCAGAATCACAGATGTTTGTCAATAGACATTCGTAACCTTTTCTAAAGACTACCTTGGACTTAAAGATATGACGCATTCTCTTTGTATTTTCATTATGAATGAAACAAAGCAATTAGTCTTTTTCTCTAAATATGGAAATCCCCACTTGAAATTTTTTCAGGGAGACATTTCTCTTCTCTCAGAAACTTGTTAGCTTTTATCAGAAATTAGAAGGCTTTTTACCAGAAATCCTAATATCTATTATCACAATCACCATGACTTTTATCATTTACTTGAACTTTTTTTTTTCAGAAACTGCAAAATAACAGTATTTATTGGTTTCTTTAGTTTCTTTTATTTAAATACAATATATGATAAAATATCGAAAGAGATTGAATAATTCATACTATGCAATGAATATAGTAGTGGATATAATCTTTGGATATTTAATATACGAAACACAACAGTTCATGCCGTGCCACTTTATCTTTCATTACCAATGCCACAATTCTTTCAGCCAATCTTCTATGTTGCAATCTGGATCAGCTCTTAATTTAATGAAATCGTGTTCCAGCATCTGTTCAGGTAAAGGTCTCTCTTCTGGATCTTTTATCAGACAAGTCTCAACAAAGTTCTGGCACTCAGGAGACCGATCAGCTCCAACATTTGGCATAGGCTGATTTACGATAAAATCCAATAACTCGAAAATAGTCAGGTGAGGTTGACCTGGTGGGGGTAATGCTGGTTTATTCTGTGCTACCTCAATGATGGTTAAGCCCAGGGACCATATATCGGAGCGAACGGAATAAGTTGCACCCTTAATACGCTCAGGCTTGATTAAAGGACAGAAATAGAGTAGTTAGAAGAGACAACATATGACATAAATACAGGGTTCACTTACTGCCATATAATACTGCGTACCGGTAAAAGTCTCTGCCATCGAGTTAATCAACTCCCCAGATACGCCCAAATCACATAATTTAATCTGCCCTTTCTTGGTCATCAAGATATTCGAGGGTTTGATGTCTCTATGGATAACACTTTGAGAATGCAAATAGATCAAACCTCTACACACCTTTGACGCAGAAATTTAAGTACATGTTAGCATTTATAAGAGAGAGAGAGAGAGAGAGAGAGAGAGAGAGAGAGAGAGAGAGAGAGAGGGACAGAAAAAAAAAAAAAGTCTTTTATATTTACAGAATCTGCGATATTAGCCAGAATAGTTTCTCCAATGACGCCGTTAATTGCACTCGCTCTTTTGTAAATATCTTCCAAGCTACCACCTTCACAAAATTCCATACAAATTGCGATAGTTGTGTCTCCATCATCCAGAAATGCGCCATAAAAGGATACAATATAGGGCGATTCGCAAGTTTTCAGAAACGATAATTCTCTCAAAATTTGACGCTGGAGCTGTGGATCGGGATCGACGGTAACTGTCTACCTTTGCATAAGCAACTAAAAATATATAGTGTATTTCACAAAAAGACTCACTTTCTTTGCCATAATCAAATTGGATGGTTTATGCATAACTTGCCAAACTGTACCCGCTGCACCCTCACCTAGCTTCCGTTTGTTTTCAAAATCATCCGACTTCATATCATTCAGTGATTTGGCGTTATCATCTTCATGATGATGAACAATACGAACAATATCATCACGCCAGCTTGACGGAGCGTTGGTTAAGGGTGGCCTATCTGTGTTATCTGGCTGATCTGAGTTCGCGTTGTCATAGTTACCCATCAGTTGGATCTTGAGACCAGCAGACTTGATCTTTTTTCCACCCAACTGTGCCATGCTATTTTATTGTAGGTTAGAAGAGAGGGAAAAGAGGATTTATAGTTGAAATTTTAAGTATTTCCCTTGCAATTGTTGATATCAATACTAAAGTGGATATCCGGTCCGGATACTTTGGACGGGTTTGCCTACCTACACTTTCGAAATACGAGCGGGGAAATCTGTATGATTTTAAAGGTGTAATAATAGCAGAAGCTTCTGCCACCTCCTTTCACCAACAGTCAATTTAGAGATGGTAAAGTGCTATTATGCTATCAAATGCAATCATCCATCCATCCATCCATCTGCCTATGTTGATTAATATTGGAGCTGCTCGTGCGAATATTTGTCGATTATTAAACCGTTGAATTCATTCTGGCCATGTAACATTTCGGAGGATCTTGGAAAAGGAATATCTGTTTATCGTGTATTGAAATGCTCTGATGCCAATGGGATTCAATGGCCATATGCTTGTCGACAGACATTTGGGCTTGATTCCTGTAGCGCGTACAAAATCAACATGAGCAGGCGAGATACTGGTGGATGATTGTAATTTTTAATGCAGTATTCTGGGTGATATTAACAATGTATCTTTTTTTTTTTTTTTTTTTTTTTTTTTTCTTTTAAATATATAGTCTAAGGGTACTAGTTCTTTCGGTAAACGCCACACCAAGACACACACCTTGTGTCGTCGCTGTGGTAACCGCTCTTTCCACAAGCAAAAGAAAACCTGCGCTCAATGTGGTTATCCCGCTGCCAAAATCAGATCTTGTTAGTTTATGGACATGGGGGGGGGGTTTTTTTTTTACGAGAAACATTACTAATATATATATATGCTTTATCTAGTCAACTGGTCTGAAAAGGGTATGCGCAGAAAGACCACCGGTACTGGCCGTATGGCTCACTTGAAGGAAGTTCAACGTCGTTTCAAGAACGGTTTCCGTGAGGGTAAGTTTTTAGCAGTTGTTTTATATGATTGAACTAACGAAATCTACTTGACAGGTACCCAAGCCAAGAAGCAAACCAAGGCCGAGGCTTCTGCTTAAATATGTTTAAAATCAGTTCTATAATAAAAAAAAAGGGATTTCTTATTTTGTTACAGAACAACTGCAAATCTGTAAGATTAAACATTAATTTCGTCAAGTTTTCATCACAGTGCTATCGATGTCGACATCCTAAATAGTATTCGATTCGTGGCTGGTGATTGACGTTTTGTTCTCTTATTTAAAACTCTACATACTGTATGGTTTGATGTATCTCGCTACACATAAGATGAGGCAGTAATAAAGTATACAGTTATCTCTAATGCAGAATTATGATCGATAGGCATGAGAAAAGCAAATGGAAGATGCTTTTTCAGGAGAAGAAAGAACTGCGTTGGATAGTTGTTCTACTGCCAGGGGGTCAATAAACAAATATGTCGAGTCCATCCTTTGAAGGACAAAAGAACATTAACTCATGTAAACCTGACATGTTACATGACATTTTGCTACTTTTGAGTTATTAAAAAGCATAAGGAAACTTCCTTTTGTCCCCTCTTTTTTTTTGTAACAAAAGTGGATTGGCATATACCAAATAGCATTTTTTTTTTTTTTTTT
>MU619365.1:52387-66933 GCA_025201805.1 Parasitella parasitica | reverse complement strand
AGATGTTGATTGTAGTAGTACAGCATGCGTGTGTGAGTGTAAAATATTGTAACCTTTACGATATATATATATATGTAATCACATGAGTTCATATATTATTAGTTTTAGCAGGGTGCCTCAGACTTGATATTTTCTTCACCTCGAAGAGATAAATCGCTCCTTCTTCTTTGATTATACCAGTCATTACAACTGCTTGACATGATAGCCACTAATCATTACGAACCATTTGCTTGCAACGACGTTTCGTACGTTGTCAGAAGCTTTACTGATCTGTGCGATCTACTTGAAATTCATGTCCCAAATAGATCGTTCGACATCAAATGTACAAAAGCAACTGTGAAAGCATTATTGGTTTACAAATCACAAAATTCCTTACCGAAAACCGTACGATACCACTCTGGTAGTTCGCAACTTGTACAAGGTCTCATGTATCGAGCTATTCAACACTGGTGTTGTATAAGCTTCAAAATCGTCCCCATTGAATTAGAGCTCATCAAATACAATACACCAAAACCGATATTATACTGTGTTGCTGCTATTAGCATCATAACAATAAGCACACAGCAACAGCCTCTCGAGACAACGACATATAGTGGCAAAAAAGACAAAGATAGAAAACGGACTGACAAGGCTATGGATGGATTCAAGAAAGACATAGCATTCTCCTTCTATAAGAGAGCTTGCCATTACTTGGAAGACATCATATTTCCAGAAGACGAAGGCACACTATCTATTACTGCAATCCAATGCTACTTTTGCCTTAGTTACACAGCAACTCTACTGAGACTTCCACGAGAGCAGCGAACATGGCACTATCTGGCTTGTGCTTTGATGAAGAGTAAAATTGCTTACATTAATGACTCAGCGGCACTGAGGCAATGTTGGTACCGCTGGTATTACATCGATGCTTGGATAGCTATTGCATTAAATCAAGAATGTCTGTTACCTGACAAACTGCCATTTGCTGTCAAAAAAACTCCAGCCACTAAACCCACAACGACAACAACGACAGCAGGCGAATACCGTTTTGCAGCAACCTCAAACAGCGCAATCCATAAGTGCTGTATCATGTCTAATGACACGCTATACGAGTTTGCCATCATGACCCAATACATGCGCCGTTTCAACCGAGCAATCCAGGCGGGAACCCTGCCATTACTGTATGACAAGTTGGCATTCGAAGCTGAAACTTGGTGGCACACTGTTAATGTGCCTAACCTGCATCTGAGGATATGCTATTTTTCGATGCGCCTTGTTATTCTGTTTTCCTTGTTGCAACATGATGCGTATCATGTTGATTTTGACTTGCTTGTGGATGGCTTGAATACAACGATAGAGGTACTCCAGGGGCTGCAGAGTCTGAAATTAATGAAGTGTGATCAAAGCACCTACCACCACATGTTTTTCGCCGTCCATCAGACGGTAAAGCAAATGCTGTTTCATATCAGAGTGCAGAAATTCCATTCGCTGGAGGCTTTCGTCAAGCAGCAGTTTGAAATGAATCTGTGCATCTTGGAAGGAACTGAGGCCTTCAGGGAAGACATTTACCAAATGCGAGAAATTGCGGCAACCATAGAATCGGACCTCATCACACTGGGCTATATTCAAGAGAACGCTGTAGTGCACGGGAGCCAGAGATCCGTGATGGTGTTCAGAGCAAAGATTACACCCAAATCTGTGAAGAGAGCCAAAAAGAGTCACGAGAGCGTTGATGCTGGTAAAGCCCCCCCCCCTCGTATAGAGTTTCTTTGATACGGTACATACGGGTATCAAACAACAGCATATGCTTTGCCATTTCAATCGAAATTTGTGGAAATCAAATGTAAATAAACTTTCTAACTTTAACCATGAAAACCAGTAGCTGATACCTCTTTTGTAGCGCATCGGTATCGCTCGATGCTACTCGACTGTAGCCGTCAATGACAAGCTGCGAATCCTGTTCTTTGGCACAGACGGTTTTGCCAAAACTCATTTACAGGCGCTCATCAAAGAAAAAGGTAAGGATCTCAATGCCATCAAAATGTCTCTCGTTTAACGCATTAAATCCAAGAACGGCAAGACTCCTGTATCGAGAGCATCGATGTCGTGTGTCCGCCCGACAGAAGAACAGGTAGGAAGCTGGAGAAACTTACGGCCAGCGAAACAAAAGGAATAGCAGAATCGAGCAATTTAAAAGTATACCACACGCCTCCACAAGTAAAGTCTTTGCAGGACTGGCATGTGCCTAGCGATACTGTATATGATCTGGGAGTTGTTGTTTCCTTTGGATATTTCATCCCGCCGCACATTATATCCACGTTGAAAAACGGAGCTGTCAATGTCCATCCCTCTCTTTTGCCGAAATATCGAGGAGCAGCGCCTATCCAGCATGCAATCATGTATGGTGATGCCGAAACAGGTGTCACCATTCAGGAATTAGACGACCGCGAGTTTGATGCTGGGCGCATACTGGCCCAGGAGCATGTTAGTTTACGCCAGGAACTGCCCCTCTACTCGCCATTAAAGGAAAGGCTTTCGTCTATCGGCAGCAATCTGCTTGTAGATACCATCCGTCATTTACGCCAACGCAAACAAGACGCAACAGCACAGGATATCGCCAAGGCAACCAAAGCTCCCAAGATAAAAAAAGAATGGTCAGAAATGGACTTTGCTACCATGAGCGCTTGGCAAGCAGAGCAAATGCACCGAGCTATCGGAGAACAGTATCCACTGCGCACAGTGTTTGGCCCAACGTCGAAATTGTCCGTAGTGCAATTGCTGCACCTCGAGTTGCCCACTCAACCAGCTGTGGCGTTGCACGGATGTGCTCCAGGAAGTTTCGCCTGGGACGAACAAAGTCACAGTCTACATTTGTTGTTTGGGGATGGCAGCGTGGTTGCCTGTACTCGGCTGAAAATGCAGAATAAGGGTGCTGTCTCAGCAAGCGATTTTGTAAATGGTTATGGAGCTCAAGGGCAGTTTGGGATATCGTTAGCTCTGGATGATGCTATTACAGAAAAGAACATTAAAAAGAGAGCAAGGATGCGCCGTTATGGGGCGGCGTAAAACCCCAAACTCTTTTGTTTTTTTTCGCTGCAAAAATTGACAAAATTATCAAGTTTAAATAATATTTTCGATAACTTGTAATCGTTTTTGAAAGCGCAAAATCAGCTTGAAACATTTCTTCTATTCAATATTAACATTCCATGTTATTTTTTCTCATTACTGGAGGGATGAAAAAATCCATGAAATTTGACCCCCCCCCAAACCCCCCTGTACCCACAAGGGAAAATCGGACAAATTACTATTTGTCAATTTTTGACCCTTAAAACGAGACTTTTCACTATGGTGTTTCTAAGCTCAAAATGACCTAACATACTCCAACTATCATATCCATGACTTAGTTTAGACATCATCTACCTAATGTTTAGAGTTTTTGTCAAAAAACCGATATTTACAATTCTTAAGATTGCGTAATAACCTTGGTAGAAAAGTTCATATCAAAGACCACCATCAAATTCGGCGTACAATTCTTGTCAAAAACCTATTACCACACAATCAATGTTTTATTAAGTACTTGATGAGAAATCTGCAAAAAACTGATTTGATGCCAACTTTTTGAACCATTTTCGAAGAATCAACCAGAGAGAATCGATAAGCATGGCGGCCTTTTAATATTCCGCTGCAGCTTGCTGCGTTGGACACAGAAAATTGTTCTTTGAGGTTAATATGTAGTTGAGTTGCATCGAACAATGCAAGAAGCTCGAAAACAATTACTCGGGATCCATGAACCAAACCCAAGTTGCTTGGGCGAGGCCTGTTTTTTGTTTTTTGTTTTAAAACATGGATTTGACATATGCGGGGATAAAACGTGGCTGCTACGTTGTCTCGGCACTACTAGAGATGCAAATCAAAGAAGCAGTGCTGCAGTAGTCGTCCAAACCACTGCTCTCAAATAGGTCAAAGGGGGCAGGCTGATGATCTCGATCTTCCAAATGTCACTTGAGGAATCCTCCAGAATCCAATTGCAATGAGTCATTTTTTGTCGCGGAGATTGCCCAGTAGTGCGAAAACGTGAAACTGGATTTTGCTGATTGCTTCTCTTTTCTTTCAATCCACCATAGCAGAACACCCTAAAGATGAGTTCCTTTGTTGATATCAGGCCTGCCACCGTAGAAGATGTGCCTACTGTTTTAGGCTTCATCAGGAAATTAGCCGAATACGAAAAGCTTTTGCACGAAGTTGTCGCAACCGAGGATATCCTTCGTGAAAATCTATTTGGTGAGCGTCGCTATGCCGAAGTCATCATCGCATACGGCAAAAAGACGCAAGACTCAGCTGAAGAGCCAGCAGGCATGGCATTATTCTTTCACAACTTTTCCACCTTCTTGGGACGTCCTGGGCTCTATTTAGAGGATTTGTTTGTCAATCCCGACTTCAGAGGCTGCGGCATTGGTAAGAAGCTGCTAACTCAGCTGGCTGTGATTGCAAAGGAACGAAGCTGTGCCCGTTATGAATGGGTTTGTCTGGATTGGAATAAGCCTTCCAGAGAGTTTTACGAGGCCCTGGGTGCGGCCCCTCAGTCTCAATGGATCATTCATCGTGTCGAGGGCAAATCACTCGATGACCTTGCTGCCATGTAGATTTTATTAGAAATAAAAGATTTGGCCCTGCATTGGGGGGAAAAGAGGAGGCTTTATGGGGGGATTTATGAGAGGATTTTTTTTTCTTTTCTTTACAAAGGGGTGGCAGTGTTAAGGATATCTTGACTGCTGGAGGATGAAGGGTTTGTCATGGATTTCGACGACAATCCTCGCAATCTGTCCAAAGCTAAAGAGGAGGTAGATGCAGAGGTCGTCTTTGCTCGGTCGTTGTTGTCTCTCTGCTCATCCGCATTGGCAGGCTCGCCTGTCACAACCAACCTATCAATAAGCGGAGATGCGGATGTACCAACGGTTGTCATGTCACTGGAACTACTGATGTAGCGCTCTAGTAGGGGCGTATCTGCCGATTTAAATGAGTTTACGCGCAATTGATGCAGAACCGGCCATTTTGAACCGACATCCTCGGTCGCCAATATCCTATCTTGTGGATCCAAGTACTGTTCTAGCTTTGTTAATGCCTTGAAAATGTCTACAGCGTGGCCGTGTGCCTTTTCTGCTTGTCCCTTGATGACAATGACTTGAGACACTCTATCCGCTGCCAACTTGGCCTGGCTGAATGCCGCAGCCATTGTCTGGGAGGCTGTCGTGCTCAATTCATCCACGTATGCAATGCGCTTCAGCAGAATCCTCTGTTCTAAATGGATGTGCGACATTTGCTCTCGTATATGAGTCTGCAACCCAAAGAATATATCAAGAAACGGATCCGGTGAAGCTTGCATAATGTGTTAGTGTCATTGTATCCAACGATAGAAACGTACTTGTCCTACCTTGGGTATCCTTGCTTGGCCCCTTTGACTTTGACTCTTTTGATTTGAGACCAAGAAGATGTTCTATGCTGAATCCTTTGTCTTGCTCTTTAATAAACGGCTCAAATCCCTTGATTTCTCTCAAAAGCCTCAGCTCTTCTTCTTCCTCAGCGTCCTGGGGCCCTTGAACAACCTCGATGACGCCCTTTATTCGGGATATGTAGTGGAATGAGTCTCTGTCTTGCTGTCGAGGGCAACAATCTCCATACCTGCTCTGAATCTGATTTTCGGTCTAGCCCTTCTACGGTTAACCCATCTATTGTCATCGCATTAGTCAGACCGATTGTTATCGCTGCATTATATACCTTCCATCCCGCTTTCTCTGTTTTCATGCTGACGAGCTATGCTGAACAAAGAACGTTTGTTTGTAGACGTGGAGGTGCTTGGTGTCAGAGAGGGCGCCTCTTTTTCTCCCAATGCGTTGGATTGTTCCTGTCCCTAAATACCGTGCGTATCAGCTACAAATCCAACTATTTAGATGTCTGGTGTACCATTGAACTGATAATGCAGCAAAAGAAAGTCGGCTATAAACAGGCAATCGTTGCAAATACACATGAGTTCCGGCAACCAATGGCAATATTTTGCGTTTGTTTTGTTGCCACCCTTTTCTTATTTTTTTTTTTTTTCCCCCTCTTCTTCTTCTTTCTTCTTCTTCTTCAAAGTAAACCCAAATTTTTGACATGAAGGTAAATATGAAATAGCACGGCAGGATCTATAGACAAAGGTTAAACCAACCAACCCAGATTGCTATAGAGGGGTGCTGCCATGGCCAGCTTGACGAAATCTACGGTTCAATTCGTCTGGTTGAGCAACGAGAAAACTGTAAAATTGATCTCGTGTTGATATGTGGCGATTTCCAAGTAGGCCAGTAATCAAGCGCATTAGTCTTTGGGTACTAACGTGCATGCCATTAGTCGCTTCGGAACGAGGCAGATACAGAATGCATGGCTGTGCCTGACAAGTACAAGGAACTAGGGACGTTTTACAAGTACTACTCGGGCAAAGTGCGGGCACCGTACCCCACTATATTCATTGGTGGAAATCATGAAGCCAGCAACTATCTATGGGAGCTGTATCATGGAGGCTGGGTCTGTGATAATATTTACTATCTCGGCCATGCTGGTGTGATCAATTTTGGTGGCTTGAGGATTGGCGGCATATCTGGTATTGCAAAGGAGAACCATTACAGAAAGGGCCACTATGAAACGTCCCCTTACAATCGTTCCGACGTACGTAGCGCATACCATGTCAGAGAATACGACGTCAAAAAGCTTCTTCAAGTTCAACAGGCACTGGATATTTTCTTGTCGCATGATTGGCCTCGAGGCATAGAGAGATATGGCGACTTGGGACGATTGATGAAAATTAAACAGTATTTTGTTCAGGAAATCATGACCAACACGCTTGGAAGCCATCCTAACGAACTGCTGCTATCAAAGCTGCAGCCCTCTTACTGGTTTTCAGCGCATTTGCATGTACACTATGCTGCTATTGTGGATCACGACATGTGGAAAAACGGTATATATCCAGCAAAAACGCAGGAAATCCTCAATGGATCAAGACAGCAGCACGCCAATCCCGACGAAATCGAGGTGTCTCTCAGCGACAATGATGGAGCAGAGCAGGATGCAGCATTATCTCCATCAGCAAAAGCAAACGTTGATCAACAGCCTCCAAAAACCACAAAATTCTTGAGCCTAGACAAATGCTTGCCTAGACGACAGTTCTTGCAAATCATAGACATCCCCTCGCCCAACGATGCAACAGGTGACTACGACTTTTATTACGATGTGGAATGGCTCTCGATTACAAGAGCAATGCATCCTTATTTGAGCACTGCTCACCAGCAAGCTACATTACCGTCTGACGATGAGTTAAAGATCAGGATCGACAGAGAGCGTTCGTATTTGGAACAAAAGCTAGAGTCAAGAGCCCTTGATCTGAAGATACCTCATAATTTTGAACTTACGGCGCCCTCTTTCGACCCGAATATGCAGCATGATCGCCAGCAGATCATAGATTATCGTAAGCGGGGATAGTGAAAATATGTCTGGCTTAGACTGACCATTGACTCGTAGAACGTCCATTTTTGAATCCTCAGACAGTACAATTTTGTAGAGAGATTGACATTGACAATAAGATCAATACAAACTGTCGCCAGAGAGTGGAGCAACATCCACAGCTTCCTGTCAACTCTGCTGCCAATGACTTTATACCAAGCACAGGCAGCAATGGTGGTATCCTGTTGGACGCAACATTTGTCGACAGTAATCTACAGCCGACAAAACGTATCAGGACAGAAGAAATCGAATCCGAAATAGTCATTGACGACGACGAATTCTTGTAAATAAAATCAATAATATTGGATGTACAGTTCATACATACATACATGCATGATGCGGCAGTGCTATCTTCCGCACTTGGTATATCCTCTGCCATGATGATTGGCCATGATGTTGTACTTGGAGAGAGAGCCCCCCCCCCCTCTATCCACATTGTGACGTAGAGACTTGAACGTTTGAAAAGTCCGGGGATGGCCCCACAGTCCTTTGCCAACCTAAAAAAGGCACCATCTCCCTAAAGATTTTGTATTTCTCAACTTTTTTGTACATTATACAACTCCAAGCAATGTTGTTCACTGTCTCTCGCATTGCACGCCCCGCTGCTGCTCCTGTCAGGTACGCATATAAACATACGGCTTTGTCGTGGTTCATACAACGTCTTGAGCTCACTTCTTTCCCTTGTCAATTATTTAGCAAGGCTGTTCAAGCTCGTAACATGGCCACCTTGAAAGAAAGTAAATATTCGATAATAAGCTCAACGACAGCCCGAGAATATCAGCGGTATTAAACGATTTCTTTATAGTTCAGCAACGTTTGAAGTCTGTTCAAAACATTGAAAAGATTACCAAATCTATGAAGATGATTGCCTCCACCAAGGTCAGCAAGGCTCAACGTGGCATGGAATCTGCTCGTGTTTTCGGCGAAGCTTCAAACTGTAAAGTATTATAACGTGAATGGGTTAGATTAGCGAGGAAAGGGGGAATTAGTGTGGGGCCGTGATAAGATGAAAATAGTTGGACATTCTTTGCTAAATATTTTACTTGACTGTAGCTCTCTTTGCTAACGCCGAGACCAAGGCTACTGAGGGTGGCAAGGTCCTTTTCGTTGCTTCTTCATCTGACCGTGGTCTCTGTGGTGGTATTCACTCTAGCGTCTCCAAGGCAACCCGTAAAGTCATCTCTGAACACCCTACTTCTGATCTTGTTGTGCTTGGTGATAAGCCCAAGGCTCAATTGAGCCGTACTTTCCGTAAACAACTCGCCATCACATTCAATCAAATTGGCAAGGACGTTCCTACTTTTCAAGAAGCTGCTTCCATTGTCGACATCATCAAGACTTCCGATCTCGAATTCGACTCTGCCAACATTGTTTACAACAAGTTCATCTCTGTTGTTTCTTATGAAGCCATGAACATTCCCATTTACTCTGAAGAGGCCTTCAAGGCTTCCCCCAACTTTGCTGTTTACGAAATCGAGGATGATGTTCTTACTAACCTCCAGGAATTCACCTTTGCTAATAGCCTCTACTGGGCCATGGCCGAAGGCCATGCTGCTGAGATGTGTGCTAAGCGTGCTGCTATGGAGAACGCTACCAAGAACGCCGGCGAAATGATCCAAAAGTTGACCATGACCTTTAATCGTGGTCGTCAAGCCGTTATTACCAACGAATTGAGTAAGTTTTTTTTGTTTTGTTTTAATAGGCACATGCTCATGGAAGGCGACTGACACGGCTTTTTTCTTTTCTTTTCTTTTCTAGTTGATATTATTACTGGTGCTTCCGCTCTTTAAGTCGTTTCATTCAAATGAAAATGTCGTCTTAATTTTTACGATGCTTGTCTAGACTAGCTTATCTGTATAGGCATCGTTTACAAACAATCAGAAAAAGAAGTGGAATAGATAAAATCCTTTGTATCAAAACAATATAAATCAGTTTTTCAACCAAAGTGCATCTTTGTTGTTGTGTTGTCAAATCGGAGCTTCATACAGAAGCCTGCAGTTTTGAGTTTTTTTTTTTTTCTTGTTCATTTCCCAAAAGCTCTCTCTCTTTCTTCTTTAGGCATTTATCGTAATGGAGAATCAGTGGACGATTAGCATTCCTGCTGAACCCACGGCTAGGCTTGTTTTTGCCAGAAACATCTCTTTAGAGACGCAAGAAGCCACGATCAAGGATTTCTTTTCCTTCTGTGGCATCATTTCCGCCTTTGAGATGAAAAAGGATGTCGAGGATGAAAAGCACCAAATCGCTCTAATTCTGTTTGAGAAAGAGGCAGCTGCAAAGACCGCAACACTGCTCAGTCAAGGTAATATCTTTGCGGGGTGATTCTCGAACATCTGTTCACAGCTTCGTTCTAGCCGTGGTGGACGATAGCCCAATTGACGTAAAGCCGTATTTCAAGCAGACGCCAGTTGCCGGAGGAGTCATGGCCACTGGTTCAGCGAATGCTGAGCAGCAGCAGCAGCAGCAGCAGCAGCGAAAACAATCCCAGGAGAGTAAATCAGCTTCTCATGTGATGGCAGAGCTGTTGGCATCAGGTTATGTGCTAACAGAATCCGTGGTCATGAAAGGCGTCGAGTTTGACGAAAAGCATGGTGTGTCCTCTCGTGTTAACGGCTATTTGACCAAGATGGGCGTTAGCTATACGCAATTAAATCAAAAAATTCGCGGTGCTAGTTCTGAAAAAAATGTAGCTGCTGATACAGCTGTTTCTCCTCCTGAAGACACTGTCGATACGTCATTGTCATCTGCTCCAGCATCTAGTAGAATGCAAAGCCTAAAGAATTCTAGGGCTGGTCTAAGAGTACAAGGACTCGCATCTCGAGTAGCGGGTAAAGTGTCGTCGGTCCATGAGGAAGCAAAGAGGATTGCTGTAAGTAAATAAGTTTTCATAGAAGGGTAGGAAATCATCTGATTAGAAGATCAAAAAACATGATAGACTGAAAAGAAAAAAGACGCTGCTAGCATCACACTGGTCAATGGCGCTGCTGATCACAAGCCTGGTCAACAAAAACCACCTTTGAATTTATAAACTTTCTGAGTTTGCGATAGGTCGGCTCTTTTCCTAATATGTTTGAACTGGAAATGAGAGAACCTGGGGCTCTATGTGTTTACCAATCATCTGCGGATGGCGTAAGCTAATAAACATGTTATATCGGCCCTTTCCACATTTTGTGTTGTTGCACCTGATGAGTAGATTATACCACTAGTTTTCGTAAAATGTCACATTGGACAGATAACAGGCAACAACATAGTTGATTTGCCATATACCTCCACCTCCCCTTGTTTTTTTTTTTAATCCGCAGAAATATAAATGCCTCTTGTTTGTATCATTTGACATGCGCAAAGCCTTATATCCAATTTTTGGGGGTAGTGCTGAAAGTAAAGGAGAGGTCATTTGTCGTGTTACTATTTGAAGAAAATATAAACCCTATGTACCATATGAATGAATGCTAATGCACAATGCTGCAATATATGGCAAGCGTTCAAACCCCAGGAAAATTCATACAGATTATGCACGAAATTAATCTTTTATAATTTACGGCGCAGGTCCAAAGTATCGAAAAAAAAGGGGGGGGGGAGGGGACTGAGCTTATGTTCAACTATGTACAAAAATAGCGATACCAAGTGGAATGTTCAAGATACGGCCAAGCTTTTGCCAAATAGCCTGGAGTTCAGCCAAAATCTTCAGATGGAATTAATATGAAACACAAGGCGCTGACGGATTTTGGCAGGACCAAGTGGAAAGTAGGCTTACAGTAAAGATGAGCAAGATTGTCCTGTACGTCGTGCTTGTAAGATGCAATATGACCATCAAACCACTTGTCTTGATAAGCTATTATCGCTACATTTCCGGAAAGTGGTCGGGTTCTAATCAGTGCCGAATGATCATCTGTAGTCAACAGACATGTAAATGAATATGGCAAACTTCTGCCAAAATCAGTTGAACAATTTTTTGACCATCAAAACGGCAATTTTAACTGTAGCATATCCTGATTCAAAATGCAGCAAAAACCTACTGCTTGCGTGTCCTGCATTTTTTTTTTTTTTAATGCACAAACTTTAGAAATAAATGCGTTGTAAGTTTTACCAAATATCTCAATCAAAATGCAATGTATCAAATCAAAGCTCGGTTAGTAATTGGAAGCAATAAATATATATACAGCTCATACCAAGACATATTTGTGATCAAGCAATTTTTGAAAGAAATATGAAGGAAGAATCCCAAAAGATGATCAAACCGTATCTATGGCAACCAACTGGACCGTTCCGATCTTGAAATTCCGAATTGTGGAGAGCTGAATGTTGGGGATGGTCATTAGCCCAAGTTTTTCTGCATGGAGCGTTATAAACGAGAGTCTTCTGAATACTTGATTAAATAATAGCATGTATGAGACTATATAAATTAAAAAAAAAAAAAAAAAAAAGTTGTATCGGATGGCCTATACCGTCATAAAAAGTTTAAAAAAATACATTCAACAATGAATTGATTGGCGAAGCAGAAAACCTTGCATGAAACGTTCAGCCATCTTTTCCATGATCCGACCGAAATAGGAGAATAATCATTCTTTGATTTGTTTGAAGTATGAGAATGTTCTTTTTTTTATTTTTTATTTTTTTTATTTTTTTTTGCTAGCCAGCGAGCTTGTAGTCAAACCGAAAAACATGTAGTTGTTCCTGAAAAAACCAAACATCATCACCCCTCCCCCTGTTCCTCATTTCTGTCTCTCTGTCTCTGTTTAGAACTAGAAAAAATCTCGAGGTACATATTTTGTACATGTTTATCATGTGAATAAAAGTGTTTTTGCGACATAAAACTGTGCACACACACACACGTAATTCGATGCTCCCTACTCCTTGTTGTTTTGTTTTTGATGCCCAATGTGATTAGCAATGTGCCAATTCAAATGGCTGCTGTAATCCAAGTAGTATAATTTTTTTTTTTTTTTTTTTTTTTTTTTTTTTCATATTTAATTATTTTTTTTTTTTTTTCCTGAAATGAGATCAATTTCATGAGACAGTTTATTTAAATGAGGTATTATTATTAGGCTAGCATATAACGAGATATGTGATACTGTTCATGTTTTGTGTATCAGCCGACAAATGTGAAATAAAGTTTTGTGCGTGTGTGCGTGTGTGTGTGTGTGTGTGTGTATGTCAACTAGGCGATTTTCATTTAAAACCTGCTATATACCAGAAATGCTGTAATTGGGCTATAGTCAGGTACATTCAATTGCATAGGCACAAATATAGAAAACAAAGATAAGACAACTCCTTTAAAATCTATAGGCGCACACACAGAGAGACATATGATGGATAATATCAAACTTTAAACAGGTGCTTACAGGTAGTTCTGCCCTAACGTTCTGCCATCGGCGTCGTCCGATACTCTCGTTTTTCACTGCGTGTGTTGTGTGACAACAACAACAAGCAGCAAAAACAACAACAACAACAGAAAGAGTTGTATACAACTATCCATATGCTTTGGTTCCAAATCGTAATGAAAACTGATGATATTAATGATCAAATGTCATCATTACAAAGTGCGTATAGATTGTCATTATGGGGGCCGAGAAAAAAAAAAAAAAAAAGGATCCATGCCGCAAACTTTTATCAGCCAATATACGCTTTAAATTTGCTGATGATGATGATTAAGATTGTCAACAACAGTTGCTGTATACATTTGATATGTAGAACCTGTTTATTTTTTTTTTATTTTTTTTTTGTCAAGTATAAAAAGGATTCTTTTTTACATTCGTTTTACTTTTCTTTCTCTTTATTTTACTACTCATTCACTCATCACTCATCACTCACACTGCTTCTTATTCTGTCTCTCTGCATTAAAAAACCAGAGCCCTGAAAAATGTCCATTTCATACCATCAAAACGACAACCACAATAGCATCGACTGCAACAAATCAAGCGAATTGAAAATCTTTACTTCGCCTGCTTCTTCTGCTGGCAATCAACTGTTGAGTCATTTCTATCCATCGCCCCATTCACCACCCAACGAACAAGGTTTGTCCCAAACGTTGATATACATTGCTAACTTGCTGACATGGACATGATTTTAGACATTTTGCTAAACACGCCAATGCTGCAGGAACAGCACCACAATCACGAAGACTGGTTGATCAGAAACCAATTCAACTTCTGTGCCTATAACAATGACAATTCTGAAGCGTCTTCTTCGTCTGGCATTCGTACCCCTGATCTCGGTTTAACTGATAATTCACAATTGTTTGCTTATACATCACTTTTAAACCAAGTCTACTTACCCCCATCTATGCAACAACAACAACAACAACAACAACAGCAGCAGCAGCAGCAGCAGCAGCAGCAGCAGCAGCAGCAGCAGAAACAGCAACAACAACAGCAACAACAACAGCAACAGGAACTGATTCCTTCCCTTTCTGTAAGAACAACAAAAAAAAAAAAAACACACCGTGCACTGACATGGTTACTAATAGTAATATATTTAGCTCCAGGACCATATGACAATGTTACAAAAAGGATATCCCGGGGACCACTATGCTCATCGAAACATGATATTGGTTGCTCAGCCGCCATGCAAACAAGGGCAGGAGTATGAACAAATACTGTTTGATATGGCATTAAGCCAAAGTCAAGCTATCATTGGCTCGAGTGTGCAACAGCAGGATTCCATTTTGACCCAGTTATCACGCGAACAGCTTATTCAACGTGTCGTTCAATTGGAGATGGAGAGATCAAATAGATCTGCCACCTGCAATCCTGAAGGTCAAGCCTTCTACTATGCGCAAAAAATAATGGGTATGTATCGTTTCAAGGTCTTCATGTACAAGATTGCATTTTACTCATCATACATTCGTCACATATAGACACTGAAAATAGCCTTGCTTACGGCACGCATGACATCAAAATCGAGCCAGATTTGGACAATCAAACAGAGCACACTGCAATGCATTCTTGTCTGTGGGACCAATGTTCTGCTCAAGCACCCTCTTTGGACAAATTGATGACTCACATCTGCGAGGTCCACGTTGGCAGCGGCAAGGTAAA
>MU619365.1:6801-45409 GCA_025201805.1 Parasitella parasitica | reverse complement strand
AAAAAAAAAATTACCAAGGAAGGTGGCAAAGTTTGCTTAAAGGGAGACAACTCCGCATTGCTTCCACTGAAAGATTGTGTGAGACGTTGAGCATTATTACTACTAGATGAAATCCATAGCAACCCACGGCTGAACAGCCATCTACCTAAAGACCCTAAATGCCTTATTTCTTTCTAGATTCGGTGAATTATAGACTTATCATCAAATGGACGCTATTAATATAACAATACGAGTGTCACATTGCTACACGACAACGCTCACCACTCTTTTTTAGCTTATAGCTCATAGTAGTCCCAGTAGTAGGATGGCTCAACTAGCTCAACTTTTTGGACTAACAAATTTCTTTTGCTGCTCTGTTTTTATATGTCACTTTGTATTAGCATAATGAAAAAAATTACTTATCAATTTCCATTCAACCTATTTTAGTCGCCCAAAAAATGAAGATGTATAAAAATTAGTTTTGAGGTCGTATTTTCCAGCATCTCGGCCATTGACTCATGTCAAGACAATCCCCAAGTTACCTATTAGCATCATGCTCTGCTCCTGAATTGAAAATAGATGGTGTATTGCTAAAGGTTTATTTGCAGTGGTAAATTTAAACTCAGTAGTATGTTGCCATTTGAACTTGGATCCATTCCAACAATTTTCATTGCTTAATATCTCAAATAATTTATAGGTACATTTGATATCCGTTCCAAGTGTTTTCTAACAAAAAGTGAATTTTTCATTGAATCATATAGATTACAAGGCAATACAGATAACTTTTTATGTCACCAATCTTCAAATAATCAAAAAGTACCTTTTTTGATACTTTTTGATCAAAAGCGACCATAATTTGAGTATAATACTACCCTATAAACTCAACCAATCTATTTATCATGACAACACCTACACATCAATATCTTGTTCACAGCTCTACCTCAACTACTTTTGCCAAAAAGCGAAATTTTGTCGAGACCCAATTGAATCTACGATTTTTCGTCCCGAGGTTTATGCAGCCAAAATGGAACCTTCAAAAGGGTAAAAACCCAATTCCCTTTTTCTCCATGATCTCACTGAAAGATGCTTATTTTTTTATGAAGAAAAAACCACTCAATAGCTATTTAGTAGCTCTACATTTTATTGCAAAAAACATATACTTTATATACCCTTTGTTGCCTTGGAAGTTATGAAAACAAATCAAGCCCCTGCTTGAAAAATACAAAAAAATATTATTATGTTTATTCCCATCTGAAACTTGCACATCTAGTAGAGAATTAAGTTACAAACCAATTTTAATAATCACTCAAATCAAAATGTCTTGATGACTTGTAGAGAAATAAGCCAACAAAGTTTACAGTAAAAACACAAGATTGCCTCTAGCTTGTTAAATTCAAGCCTTTTCAACGCATTACTTAATACAATAGGTGTGCTAAAACGTAATTTACAAGTTTACTTGGGAACTTGGACATGATTTACTTGCTAAATTTAGTACTTGCTATAGGACCATACGCTGTAAAATCTGTAAAATCTGTAAAATCTGCTTGTTTTCATATCCAAAATCTAAAGACGTAGTGACATACAGTCATCATACTAGTATTAGGATATATTATTAGCTTGGACCCCAAAACCCTGCCTAAAAACCTCCCTGAAGGTCGTCCCAAAGTTGAATTTTTTCTTCCGTTCGGCTTCGCTCACTCCATGCTGGCTACACTCTGGTGAAAAATCAAGCACAGATGAAAAAAGGAAAACGTTAATGTGGGTCAAGCCTGAGCCTCCGTTGTGGAATTTAAAAGTTTTCACAGGAGCGCTCTTCTTTTGAGGGTAAGATTGTGGAATGCGATTGCTATAGTATATATTGATGGTGGGGATATATATCATTGCATACTATAATATCACTAGTTACTACCTTCTTATGGGAAACAAGTCGGAATATTAGAATGCTACCTATATTTCAGAGAACGATTTTTACCGAGAACGATATCTGAACGATTCTTCTCTATATATGCAGCGAATAAAAAACCCATGATTCAAAAGGGTGTTATTAAAATGATACACCAAGAGTAGAACGTTACGATTGAATATATCGTGCTCTGAGTATAATCGTAGTATTACAGACTGTGTCAAGAAAATTTTAGAAGATAACATTCTATCGGGCAATATTAGAGCAAAAGAAATGGGTAATCAAGGAAAGTAAAGGAAAAGGAAGATGTGCTGTCATACCTTGGTAATGGAGCAATGCATCTGTACGATTATGAAAGTGTCAGGATTCATTCATTTGCTCCAAATCATAGCATGCATATCATGCGTTTATCCTTGTCATATTGTATCTAGAGGAAAGCAGCTGACTAAATATTAAATCATCTCAACATTCACAATTCCATGTAGACCCAAAGGCATAACCTCAATGACAATGATCTGAAGCATATCCAATCATGACCAACTGTGATATAGTCACATACCGTATTTTGTACTTGTTTTAGTCATTTATTCCATTTCGCCTTCTTTTTTTTTTTTTTTTTTTCCCTTCCTCATCATAAATCAAATGAAGTTTTCCAAGGTCTTTAAAACAAAGCCAATTCAGAGGTTTGAGCTGACAGTCGCTTCGGGTACTGGAAAGAATGTCATTGCATTTGGTCCTGCTTCCATCATCAATGGTAAGTTTATTGTGTAGCCTGTTGAGACCGTCATTAAAGACCGGGTAACGCAGGAAGTGTAAAGCTGTTTCTGGATAAGCCGATTCGAGCCAAATCAATAACGGCTGTCTTTTCGTGTCAAGAATGGGATCAAGACCAAGAGCCTACGAAAATTCTTTCCGTGGAATCTATTATTTGGAGTCAAAGTAAGGGGGGGGGGTTGTTTGTATAACACACAATAAAAGCAAGCTCATTTTATTCTGCATAATTTTCTAGATGCATACGAAGTACTGGAAAAGGGCAGCCATATTTACCTGTTTGCGATTCAACTACCATCTTCAGTCAATTACCCGCCTACGATCAGGGATTCTTACCTTGGTCATCGTATCGAATACACGCTACAAGGTCACTTGGACTTTACACTGGACAATAAGGCGCATAAACAGAAATCAACTGCCAGCGTGCCTCTGACCTATTTACCACTTGTGACATTTGATGACCGTATGAATCAATTTGCAACCCGCAACAGATGTATAAAGCTTGAGCAGGGCAGCGAATACGTGCAGATCACAGCAAGCTTTGTTAACCCATCGTCTTGCCCAGGTAATAAATATCTATTCGAGGATACGTCCCGTTTCCTGCTGTTAACATTTCTCTGTTTATCCTTTTAGGTGATTTGTGCTCCATCAAATTACATACCCACAACCGATCCTCTTATAGTATAAATCAGGTGCACATAATACTGGTATCCACGGCAACATCGTTGAAAGATAACAATAAACATCCTGATCTGCCAATATCATCAGGACCATCTTATCAACATAAGCAGCGCCAGATCCTGAACGAATCATTCTATGTATCGATACCAAAACACACAGACGACATTACCACTATCTGTCCGTTTATAGTGCCTTCTTTCTGTGTCCCCACTACACAGAGCCATTTTGGAAAGTACATTGATATAACCTATGAGGTGTTTATCATTGTGCCTGCTATGGGTAGCAGTTGGGAAGGCTGCACGACTTCGCAGCTGTTTCTGAATGCACAAGCTGTTAGGTTACCTCTGTTTATCACAACCATGCCTTACTGCTCCACCGAGCCACCGAAATTGCAGATCCCATTTGCAAATGAAGACAATGCAGATGTCCCTAGCTTTATCATACATGAATCTCCAATCCCAAGCCCAAGCCCAAGCCCAAGCCCTGAAGAGGGTTGGATGCCAGGCAGTCCTGTTGATCCAGATGATGATTTATGCTTATTGCAAACCCATGAAGATGCTTCAGGGCATTTGATGGTGCCTCCTATTGTATCGCCTTCAACCTCTCCCCGAAGGTCTTTTTCCACTTCAAGTAGCGCTGCTTGAACCTCCGCAATTCTTGTGATAAAACCCTGATTACCCCCTCTTTCAGGCTACATGCCACTGTTAAAATATAATGCTTCTAATGTTTGGCAGCAGCAGCAGCATTGATACCGGATTTTTCATTCAAAAACAAGAAAATCAAAACTTTTCTGAGATGGTCACTGTTTTAAACCTGTGAAAGTTTAGGTTACAAAAATGTGAATTTTATTGTATTCAGTAAATCTCGTCTTCATCTAGGCATTTTTTAAAAAAAGTGATGCTATGATCAACACAACCTTGGCAATTATCACTAACTATTTGTTTACTGGATTCTCCAATGCAATTTACGAGCTCTTTAGCATCCAATCCAGGTTTTCTTCTGACCAAGCCTTTCAATTTAGAGAAGCACTCTTCAATAAGGTTTAAAAATGGACTGTACGCCGGCTAAAAGTGAACATGATGCCTTGTTTCATATCTAAAATAATTTTTAATCAATTCAGCGGTATGTATACGAGCATTATCCATTATGAAGTAATGAGGGGCTGCATTACTTCTATCCAGACTCGCAACGATCTGCCACCAGCAAACCAAGCGTTGTGCTTCATGCCATATATTAGGTCATTCAAGAAAATCACTTGATTCATGTCCTAACAATCCAAAAAACAGTGGTATTCCTACAAATGATACAAATGCGGACGCTCAATCTGTTGGAGAAAGTGACATAACACCCTCCCCCCACACACCTCAAGTCAGTGTAATTACATGTGCCTCATGTCAGCAATTAGGGCATTCAAGAAGTACCGTACGAACAGTTCTTGCCCTAATAACCCAAATCCTTCTGGAAGCACAACAGGCTCCGCAGACCCAACAATCCCAACAAACTCACGACGCCCAAGAGCAACAAATAATTTTGCATACGAAATATTGCAAAGGATCCCGCAAGATTGTGCACTGAGAGAGATGACCGTGGCCGTGTGAGCGTGGAGTGTACTGGCTGTGGACCCCTGATGTAAATTGTTGAGAGAATCAGAACATCATTTAATACCAACCCTAAATTTTAACTATGCTGTGCAAAACAGCTCTTTCAAGATTAAACCTCTTAAACCAACACCGCTTTTATTTGCTGCTTTGCTAACAGGATCAGCAAGCGAATGTAGGGAGTTTATGAACAATATAAGGTCATATAACAGGGTGTTGAGTTTGTTTCAATGGGAGTTGAGAAAAAAACAAATCAGACTGCAAGAGAGCAAGAGAGCAAGAGAAGTCGAGAGAATAAGAAACTCGAGGTGGTGGTGCATACACCTTTAAATTACACGGAAGTGCGTACCACTTAATGGGTAGCGGCTGGAGAACGCCCAACGTTCTCTCAGATTTACAGTTATAATGCTGGTAATGAGATGGATAATCGTCATGCTCACGCGAGCCATATTACAATAAGTTTGTCAGAAAAACCACAAGCATTGATGCTCGAGATAAATTCATTTGTAGAGCATTAAAAGTACATGTCTCAAATAGCCGATGAAATAGCAGACGAGCAGCAGATCAATAATGTGTGAATTCAGAGCCTTTCCAATCTCAAGCTAATCTTCCATGCGATTCAGATAGAAGGAGATATACAGATGAGCTTGCTAGTCAACTGCAAACTTTTGCGTGGTGGTAATGATGAGGTTCCAGGATTCAGGTTTAACGGGACTGATTTTGCTCCTGCTGCTGACACCGATTATATCCCCATGTCATTGGGTGTGATGATTCCTGGTACCAGCTTGTATTCTCTTACCGACAGCCCCGAAAAGATCGAAAAGCGATAGACCTTGTGTGAAAGATCGACTGAAGACTGATATAGACTACATGAGTAATTGTGTGTTCATAGATGAAACTGCGTCCCATAGCAACTTGAAGCGTTCTGTAGCTTGGGCTAAAAAAGGTGAAAGGGCTGTAGTTGTCGTTCCCAAAACCAAAGCAAAAACTACGACACTACTTGGGAGCTGTAAGTCCATCTGGTGTTGTGAATATTAGAGTAAGGCGTCCGAATGCCCAGACTTCAAACAAAAAAAGAAAGATGGAAGTTCTTCAGTAGCACCTAAAGAAGCAAAACGTGGTAGACTAGAGAAACTTGTATGAATGAGGTGACAAGGAAATAAGTAAAGAACGTGTGGGTTCCGAAAAAGTCACCGCGCATTGGATGTGTTTGTTTCTTTGCTTCAAAAAAAAAAAACATGTTGAAAGCACTTTTACGTATTCCCCTCGCAAAACATCCTGTCCATGCCACTATGAGTCACCGCTCATTCTCTGCTGCTTGCTGTATTATTGGCGATGAAATCCTTAATGGTAAAACCCGAGACTCCAATGCAAACTACTTAGGTAAACGAGGGGAGGGGCGGCGGCTCGATACACTTACTTTGCTGCTAATATTTCAGTGACACTTAGCCAAGTATCTATTCGAACTGGGAGTGGATTTGAAAAGAATAGAAACGATTCCGGACGACTATGAAGCGATCGAAGAGACAATCAAGCGGCTGTCGAGCCAGCATGATCTTGTATTCACCAGCGGAGGCATTGGGCCCACTCATGACGACATTACGTATGCAGCACTTGCAAAGACATTCAGCTTACCTTTGAAACTGGACGAGGAAACATGCGTGCGCATGGAACAGGTGTCCAAAGCTAAATTCGCGGACTGGAGCTTGACAGAAGAGAGGAAGCGGATGGCCATCTTTCCTGAGCCCTCCGAAAAGCTGCGCAATAACGATGATATGTGGGTTCCTGTCGTGGTCGTCAACAAGAATGTACATGTCCTGCCTGGGATACCACGATTATTCGAGTCGTTACTTGACTCTCTGAAGCCGCATTTTAAAGTGTTGATGGGAGAGCATCAGTCGTATCACCGAGTGCAGATAGCGACGAGACTGCAAGAGGGTGAGATTGCGCCGTTTTTAACAAAGCTACAAGACCTGTGCTCATCAAAACAAATCAAAATCGGCAGCTATCCAAACTGGGGCCAAGGCAAGGACGGAGCGCGGGTTGTTGTCAGCGTAGTGGGTAAAAATGAACAAGATGTCAACGCCGTTGGAGATCAGATTGTTGAGGGCATTGATGGTTGGATCACAAAAGGCAAACTGTAAGATTTGATGTAGATGCCCACGTTTGATTGGACAATGCTTCCATCATGAAAACGATCGCCAAATTTCCAAACAAGCAAAAAAATCTTTTTTTATTTATCATTTGGGCTGTCAATTATGAAGAAACTGAATAAATTTGCTTTTTTTTCTTCTTCTTCTTTCCAACTACTACCACCACCACTACCGCTACCACTGCAAAAGAGAAGCTTCTCTGTCGCTCATATAAGAATGTTCAGCTATAAAGATGCGGTCGACAAACTCAACTCGTTGCAAAGCAATGCTGCTTTATTGGAAAAGCTACGCAAGGCCGGGCCCAGAATGAACGAAAAAAGCCTTCCAGAGATGAGAGACTATTTTAGACGCATCGGATACCAGCCCAAAGACTTTGATAAGCTCAATTTGATCCACGTTACCGGCACCAAAGGAAAGGGTTCAACAAGCGCCCTGACCCAGTCTGTCCTTCACAACTATGACCCCACCATCAAAACAGGCCTGTTCACCTCGCCCCATCTGGTTGCCGTACGCGAGAGGATACGTGTCAATGGCGTGCCTATCAGCGAGGAGAAATTTGCAAAATACTCTCAAGATGTTTGGGAGAGACTCGAGGCAACAAAAGAAGAGGCGATCAAGGCAATGAATCTCTCTGAACAAGACACTAAAGCGATGCTGAGAAATACTCGGGAACACCCTGACAAGCCCATTTATTTCAGATATCTGACTTTGGTAGCCCTGCACGCATTTGTCCAGGAGAAGGTAGTGCAGAGAGAGGGAGAGAGAGAGAGAGAGAGAGGGCAAATTTACATTATGATTCGACACTAACGACGTGCAAAAAATACAAAGGTTGATTGTGCTATTTTAGAGGTCGGTGTAGGCGGTGAGTATGATTCTACAAATATCATTGAAAATCCAATTGTTTGCGGAATCACTGCTCTTGGTTTGGATCATGTTTCTGTCTTGGGAGACACTATTGACAAGATTGCGTGGCACAAGGCTGGCATCATCAAGCCTACTGTGCCCGTCGTTTCATTCGAACAGCCCCCTTTAGCCATGCAAGTGGTCGAAAGAAGAGCTCAAGAGAAGAATGCGCCTTTGACTATTCTTCATGCCAAGGACATTTCAAAACTAGAAGGCGTTGAAATCGGTAACCCATCCGAAAGGCTATTTTCCGCAAGCATAGTAGAACGCTCATCTGTTTAATAGGCTTGGCCGGCGTCCATCAAAAATACAATGCTTTGACAGCAATCGAATTATGTCGCATATGGTTAAAGCGAATCCGAGGCACAGACCTAGATCAAGATGTACCTGAAGGGTTCAAAAGGGGACTAGCCTTGGTGAAATGGCCAGGCAGAGGGCAGCAACTGTCCATCAAGGACACGAAATATGCCACAGCAAAGAACAATGCGACATGGTATCTGGATGGCGCTCATACGATTGAAAGTCTCCAGGTGTGCGCTGAATGGTTCAAAACCGCAATCAGCAAATCCAACGAGGAGAGTCGTATTCGAGTGCTTGTCTTCAACTGTACGCATGGCCGCGATAGCCGACATCTATTAAAAGTCATTGCTAACATACAGCCTCAAGCCCGATTTGATCATGTCATTTTCACCACCAATATCACTTTCAGGGAAGGCTATACCACAGATAATACCAACAAGACCGTTTCCATGGAAGAGGCGGTCTCGGTGCAGCAAACTCTCGCCAAGAGCTGGAAAGAGCTAGTCCCTGAATTCTCAAACGACCGTGTCCATGTCGTCGGCACGATTGAAGATGCAGTAGAGTTTGCTGTTGATCTCTCAAAGAAATCGAGTGATGCGCATGTTCAGGTCCTGACTACCGGCAGTTTAATTATGGTTGGTAATACATTGACCGTGTTAGGGATCGAGCCTCAATAAAGTTATGCTTTGCGCTTTTGAATGCAAGTGGCGTGACATCACTTGTGTCTATCTTTTGATCACAAAAAGAGAGAGCGAGGCAAACTATCCCCCTTCTTTTTTCTTCACATCTTGCAAGTGTAATAATAAAAAAAAAAATAAAAAAAATGACTACGTTGCAACAAGAATTTGGTTTGGAGATGGTATATTATATACACACGTACATGTGCTGCGTAATACTGATTGTTGATTGTTGCCGATATGCTGCGGGTTTGGATAGACTTCTCTACCGAGAGACCAGGTTAAGGATGTGCTTCGGGGTAATTCGTAATAATAGGCTCATTTCTATCAGCAATAGCTCACCTATCATTTAGGACTGCTGCATTCTATTTTTTTTCATAGATTGCTCATCAATGTAGTGCCTCGCGAACTCAGAGTTCTAAACACAACAGTAGTAATGTATAAGCGCAACCAAGTCAAGCCGCATTTACCCTGAATACTCATGCCTTTCCAAGTCTATTACTGATAACGTAGATATCGAAAACCTGATTGAAGAGAAAGTAGCGGAATTCCTGCATCATAGTAGCAGCCCAACACAAGTAGCGCAAGGAAAGGTATTTCGAACCAAAATTACCCAGTAGTAGTAGTCGTACTGACCAGAAAAAGTAGCTGGCAGTTTTGTTTTATGAAAAGAGATTGAAGAAAAACTGGTTTCAGTTTTCGAAATCAGAAGAATTTGTGTGCTGGGAGCAATGGGAGATCACGCTTAATTTGATCCAACCGCCTAAATCAGAACAAGGTAAAACTTTTACATGTGCATACAAAACACACAGACTTTTTTTATTATTATTTTTCTTCACATATAAACAAATAAATGGTATTATTACTAGAGAAACTAAAATCGACGAAATCTGTGGAAGATCAATTCGGACAGAATCTAATGAAGATACTAAAGATTGTCAACGATTATAAGGAGCATATACCGTCGATCACAACAACAGAAGGCAATCCATTTCCATACCAAATTGCGACGCAAACACAGTCTGAAAGTTGGAACTCTATAATCAAAAGAATGCTGGTTACAGATGCACCGACGATAGAAAAGTCGACGAGTAGTCCAATCATACAAAATACTACATCAGCAGCAAAAGCCAACAGCCGACCCTCAAGTATAAGATCTGACAGAAGAATGTCCTGATTTTTTTTTTTTACTGTGTCTACATGTTAACATAGTAACATTCTTTTATTTTCTTTTGGATTCAAACAAACCAAACAATGTATAAATAATAAGGTTTTTTCAATCATTAAAAATTGAAAAGTATATATAAGTTTTTTTTTTATATTGAAATTACTTGCTGATTTCAACACCACCAGTAGCACCCAAAACACGCTTGATATCACCATAGATGGCGCTATAAAAAATTAAAATAAAAAAGCTTAGTAATACATCCCATACAGCAACACACAAAAAAACTTACAATTGACCGGCAGTAAGAGTAGCAACCATGACAATACGAGGACCGAGACCCAAGAAGAGGCCCTTGACACCAAGTTGACCAGCCATAGAGACGAGACGAGAGGTGAGAGATTCACCGGCAGCACCCTTTTGCTTGTTGATTTTGGACAACAAGGTATCAGCAGGTTGAGAGACGATGGCGGCAACAGTACCGGCAACGATACCAGAACCAAGATTGACAGTGGTCAAGGTAGAGGGAGCAAGTTGGTCCTTGGGAGTACCGATTTGGTTCAAGATCAATTCACTAGCATTTCAATAAAGAAAAAGAAAATCAGTACACAGACAAACGCACACAGACACTATAACTTACGTGGTACGTTCAAAGACAACGAACTTGGCCATGGTATAAGGAACTTGCTTCAACAAGATGGGACCGAAACCAGAGTAGAAACCCTTGATGGCACCTTCTTCCTTCAAAATCTTGGAGAAACCGCTGAGAAGACCAGTAGCAAAAGTAGGTTGAGAAACGAGACGAATACGAGTAGCCTCCAAAGGACAGAGGGCAACATCAGCAAAGAATTCGGCAATGGCAGAAGAACCGAGATAGATGGCAGTACGGTTCTCGGAGGCCTTTTCAGCACCAACCATCTCAATGAAGGTCTTTTTCCAGAATTCATAACCACCAAACTTGAAAGCACCTTGCAAGAAGTAACCGGCAGCAGTGGGGCCGAAACCGGTCAAAAGAGCACCAGCACCTTCAGCGGCAATGACTTGACGGAAGCCAGCAATCATACCCTGCAGAAGAAAATTATGAGTCAAACTAAAATTTCTATCCTTTCCGTAATTTCCCATTCAATTGCAGAATGCAGCACTTTTCGAGTGACACACTTGGCCACTGTATTGCCTCCCCTTCCTCTCTTTACAAAAAAAAAAAAAAAAAAAGGGCAGTTTATATTTACCTTGTTGTAAACCTCGGGAGACAATTGGATTCTAGTCTTGACGACATCCACGGGAGTCTATTACATAATAAATGATTAATACTTGCGCTTTGGTCCAGCTTAATATCAGCAAAGTATATTTACCCTAAATCAAAGTTAGTTTTGCAATCTAAAACATGTTACTTGAAATCAGGAGACTTACATAGCACCGTGGGTGACAGCGCAACAGACAGCACCAGCAATGGCAAAACGAGCGTAAAGGTTAGCACCGGTAGGGGCGGCAACATCACCAGCAGGAGAAGGGACAATGAAGTTCTTCTTTAATGATTCTTGAGATGGGAACATTTTTTTTTTATGTTTTTTGTTTTCAAAAGAAAAGTGGTAAGAGTGGGGTTAAAAGAGGAACATTTAACAACAGGGCCACCCCGTAAAGATAATCGAAACGCGGTCATTAAATATGATGGAAGCTAAACAAAAGCCTTCCAGGAGAGGTCGAAAAAGCAGGGAAGGGGTATCTTGTCCCGACCCTCCTCATTCGAATGAAGTGTGCTTCTCTGTGAGAGTCAACATAAAATTACATTGAAAATTGAGTATAAATTTCATGGCTAATCCAAGGTCTCTTTTACTCCAAGATAAAAACATACATGGCTATCGAATGAATCATTAAATGAGCATATTTATATATTGCTTTTAGATATATAACATTTGAAAGACAGTTTGATTTCAAGGTACTGTCAAGGTATCCAATCAAAAAGATAGTTTTCTTCACGCCAAAATAGATTATTGCCCCTCCTTTCATTACTGTGCTTCTAGCGCCAATTTTCAGTTTTGCACATACAATACATATTAACAGTTAGACAGTATAAAGCTGACAATCTTTTTTTTAAAGAAAAAAAATCAATAAAATATGGAGTCAACTTGTTTTTGTATGTACAAGAGTCTATTTCAATTACTTTCCACGAGTTCCGAGTATCTGTATCAATTTACAGCATTTGACATGGAAAAAACTGCAAAATATTTTGGGAAACAAGGCTGACCCTGACAATCCAACAAAGACAATAAAGCACCAATCTCTGAAAGCATGTTAGTTCGCATCATTATTTTTGAGTTTTTTTATTTTTATTTTGATAAATCACAGTTTTTGATTTCACATAAACATGGCATCCTCGTATACATGTAAAAGCCGCTCAATCCCACTATGTTTGATATACGGCGTCATTTTACAGGCTCGCTATCTCAAGAAATGCTTTTAAATCGGTCTTCAATATATCAAGTACATGTGCATGTGTAGTACATGTTTATTTTTCTTTTCAGTAAGATGTAATTCTCAGTCGAATATTAACAAAGGTTATGCTTATAGTACTTTGTAGATAATGATTTACTAGGCTACTACCTCATTTTTCTTTTTTCTTTTTTAAGAAAAAAAAAAAAAAAAAAAAAAAGTTTAGGATTCCCTATTATGTAGGCTTTGTGAGCCAACCTTCTCCCCCCTCAACTTTCTTATTTGCATATGAATACTCAACATTGTCACTTGCTCAGTGTCTAATGACAGTAATAAAACTAAAAGTTCATCAGCGTATGTGGGTTATCCTGCCCCCCCCCCCAAATACCCGCCCGAGTTAGGGGATTTCTCCCCGAGACCTCTATTTGGTCAATTGACCATTAAAATAACTAGTTCCATCCATCATTTTGAGTCAAAAGCTGCTGGAAAGAAAACATGAGGTGTAGTGTACTGCATGATTACATGAATAGTGATAGGCAATCGAACGTTCTTTGGTTTCAAGGAACGGGTTAAACTATTTTTAAACCAATTGAGGAGGTTTTGTTTCAATTGGCTGATTGACCATATATAATATAGTTTGCACTTTTACATGAAACTGGAGTCATATTAAAATACCATTGAGCATCAAACAGATTCAATCTAGCGCACAATGTATTTGTAACTTGAGGAAACGAACGCTTACTTTAAAAGCCATTTGAAGTAGGGTGCAATACGCCAAAAAGTGCAGTGCCAAATCCATGTACGATATAGCACATTCAGGCACAGTTTTTATTTTATTGAAAATAGGCACAGCCAGACAAAGAATGAATGTTTGAAAGAAAAAGAAGAGGTAAAATGAACAGTTATATATACACAAAAAAACAACAAAAAGAAGAGGGTAAAGATGAACAGAATAACTGGTACAACAAGCAAGCAAGCAAGCAAAAAAAAAAAAAAAAAAAAAAGGGGGGGGGGGGAGAGGAGAGGGGAAAGGAGCTTAGCCAAAGGTAGATACAATATGGGCTAATTGGAGCAGACTATCTGAAGAAGGCGATTTTGAGCTGTTATTACTGTCTTTGTCTTTGTCATCAGACGATGATTGATTATTCCCACTAGGTTGAGTTCGTGCTACGTTAGACGATTGTTCTTCTTGCTGTGCGGGGTGAAGCAATGTATACGGGAAACTCGAGTTTTGAGGTCTTGTGAAAGTTAAGGGACGGTGTTGGTAAAACAGAGTGGTCGTCGTAGAGTTGAAAGGAGCCGAAATTGGCGAGGATTTCCTTTCATTTGCAAGCGGTTCGTTTGGAGGAGAGGTAGGCCCAGAGGCAGGATTACTGGCATCATCGAGAATACGATGAAAAGACGGCAATGATGCTGACGAAGAAGAGTGAGAAAGAGTAGGCGAGGGAGTGCGATCACGCTGTTGTTGCATTGGTAATTGAGGCACATAAGGCGGCTGCTGTGCTGGGATAACGTTTTTTAAATTAGAGGGTGATCTAGCTGCAGAGGATAATGGCAGCGGAAAATTGAATCTAACAGGAGTGTGTCTTTCGTGCGTGGCTGTGGCGCCGGATAACGATTGATGGTAGTTTGAAAGATGCTGATCAATTGTAAGTGGCGGCTCTACTCTTACGGGATCTGATCTGATACGATGGTGAGCATGAAGACGAGGCTTTGGTCTCGTTTCTTCGGCTAATCCTCTCTTTTGGGATCTTCTAGATTTCGGTGACATGTGCGTTCTATAGTGTTGCATCATATTGTCTTGACGTGAAAACCTTGATTGACAACCTGGAAAAAGACATGGAAAATTCTTTTCGCCTGTATGAATCCTGTTGTGTCTTGCAAGATGGCCACTAAATTCGTCGAGGTTTAAGTACGTTAATTTTGGCCGTCGTAGTGTTGTAAACATTACCTTGTGGTGAAGCTTTTTTTACAGCCAGGCTCGATGCAATGGTATTTTCTCTTGGAGTGCTGGGTGTCCTGTTGCCACTCATCAGCGGATGACGAGTAAGATGCTGGCGAAGTAGGTGGTTTTACAATGGAATCTAGCTGTTCGTCGTTGTTATTCAACAAGCTGACTTGTCTGCCAGACGCATTTTTTACTGATAGCAATCCTTCGTTCATTTCGGCAAAAAAAAAAAAAAAAAAAAAAAAAAAGGCAGAGGCAGAGAGCAGCAAGATAGATAATACGATGAGAAAAGGGAAGGAGAAAAGAAAAAGAGGAAAAATAGGTTTCAAGACACCAAGAAGATCAAATGAGGTTTTTACAAGGTGATGTAGCCTTTTAGACGCAGTTGCTCCGCGGAATCCACAGAGACCCTTTACCTAATGGCGTACCCAGCTGTTGGTGTACCCAGCCGTTTATATGTCCTATGACTGATAAGGGTTCTTCCTTTTTCCCACCTAATCAAATCTGCTTGCTACCGAATCCATGTTTGTTTACAATGATGGCAGAAGGCGGTTCCTGGCATTCGTGGAATAAATGCAACTAAAGTGATGAAACTACCAAGTACGCACTAGAGCCACATCTTGTACATAGGTACTAACATTAATAAGCTCGAATGGACCCTGCTTGACACTTGATAGTCATAGATTTATATCAGTTTATATTCTCCATGAGCTGACCGATTTTCAAATCCTATATGGAATACCATTCATATTAACCGCATAATGCTCTTTATAGTTTTTCTTTTTTTTATGCTGAAAAGCCTTTGTTGGGCCCTATTGTTTCTAATCCTTACTATTTACTATTTCAAAAGCAATATGGAAATTGAACCAATGAGGTCAGGTGAACTACTTACGTAAGGCAGCTTGACAAATGCTCATTGATAGATTTCAGTAAGATTCATAGATGCAACCATGAAAATAAAAATAAAAAGTGATGTGAATGCGTACAAAATATTAAAACAAGCACTAGCCTCTTGTTTTCTGGATCTTTTACCTTGCATCCGAGAAACCATAGAGCCCTCAATAGGATAAAAGCTCTGATGAAACATTTTACTAATTGAGTTAGCCAAATAATCTTGCGCTTTTTGCTGGACATATGGTAAAAAGAGCACAAAAGCAGCCTATGTATCAGTTGATCCCCAGGGTATCGGGGAAAAGATAAAACATGGTTTTGGTTCGTCCTTTATGTAAAAAATGTAGCGTTTATATTCACTTTTTGTATGAAGGTTGTGTGGTTTTTGCAGCCATCTATATATGAGTAGTCCTGCATCGGGAAAAACGTATTTAGCAAATGAGGCAGACTCCAGCATGTCTGGTTTTGAACCAAAAGCTATTTATTCTATATACAGTGCTGTAGCCAAGTGATGGATTAACAATCACGTAGTAGAGCCATCACATCCGTAGAAGAAAGCTTGTTTGCTAAAGAGGCCGTCATTATCTAGCGTGGCATGATTAACTGCTTTGTGAAGCGTAACAGACCTGTGGCAGCATATTCTGAGCGCTACAAAGTAATGCAAACTTGCTCGTTCACAAAATAATTTTCAATGCGAGAAACATTAATAAGATACAGTGCAACCGATGATGCCATTATAAGAGATGAATTCATTAGGGCTCTCACAGCCAAGAACTACTATAGTCTACATGAATATATTAAAAGAGAGGGCTTGTATGTTTTAAGGGCCATCAGGATTATGTACCAAATCTATGAGAGCCCAGATAAATTAGGATGCGCCCATGAAATATCTATCACAATCTCTTTGCACTTCATTTTTTTAAAAAAAAAGGTCTTTTTATCCCATTTATTTCAAAGTTAACAATGTCAAACGAATCCGAATTGATTGATCTTTTAAAGAAAAGCACAGATGAGAAGCAGATTATTGAGCTGAAAATACAACAACAGAGATTAGATGTTTATCAAATGCTATAAATTTATAAATTACTAATTCAATCTTCTTTGTTTCATCAGAGCATAACAGGAAAAGTAAGTATTTTAAACAAAAAGAAAAGGCTACTACTCCTACTAAACTATTGGAAGTTTTCAAAAAGAAAATCGGATCGCGTCGTAGATATAGAAAAAAGGGAAAGGAAGAAGGTACGCATAATAATGTTATATGATAGTAATCAAATAAAAGTTGTTTGATACCAAGTCTTTTTATCTAGATTGCTGTTGATAAAACTAGAATAAAAGGGCTATCTGGTACGCTCGGAAGTGACCCAAATAAATTAACACACGAAATCATCATAAAGTACAAGAAAAGCAAATACTTTTGCTAGTAAGTCTATCCTTGACATATCAAATAAGAACCCAGGCAGCTAAATTGCATTGATGGTGTGATAGAGTACAATTATCTGGTAGTAAAAGGGTAGAATGATGTACTATGTTAATGTCAAGTTGGCATTTCTAATTGCTGACATTGCTATCTGGGCTATTACTTACTATATAGTATACGTGGATATTACTGGGCAAGTAGTAATTGACAGCAATGTATGCAGGTAAGTTTATAGTGATAAACTCCTTTATAATGGTAGATGTTGATCAGAAGTGGCAGATCAATTGTGTAAATAATAAAACTAACTATGCTTTTTAATTATAGTGATAATTAAGATCAAGATTAGAAGAATTAGAATTAAGCAGATATTTTCACTGAAGTTGTGAAAATTGAATCTATTGATGATAATTGGATGTTTCATGTAAAATGAGACATCATGTAATGTGAATCATTACAGATGGGTGGGGCCCTCGTTAAGAACTACTTGAATAAATATCAATATCGTATTCCAAATCCAACCATCCTAAAATCCCCTTTTTGCTTCAAGAAGGTAATACTTTCTTTATGTTATTCCAATTATTATAGCTAATTGATTCATTGATCTAAGGAATTTTTTTTAGGTTGATGGTAGAAGGTCACTGTTGAAAAAGTACGAGGAGTTTGACCTATATTGCCCAAAGGATAGGAACGAGAAAGTTGTGAAGCAGATCTGCGTGCACATGTAGGTTGAACGAACTCGATTATAACTGAAATATAAAAATTAATATTCTTTCAAGATTATATGCATTTGCATACAACATCTCATCATTAGAAGACACGTACTTGAAGGAATGCTCGGAACAGACCATATTAATTCGATAATGGTCCCAATTGTTTGAATATTACTTCAATGATCATAGTCATCTCTTTTTGCAGTGGCAGGTAAATTACACTAAAAAACCGAGTATTCTTGAAGCTGATTCCATTTTATTGTTCTAGGGGTGATACGGTTTCTTTTAATTGCATGGAGACAAATCTGGCCCTCAAATTGAATATTAGAATCATGGCAAAGAGATCTCAAAATGAATTTGACATTGATGATTGCGCCCGCCGCTTGATTACATGCAAAACTTTGTAATTTACGCGGAGCAAGTAATAAAAACCAAAAGAATGACTTGGTTAACGATGAAGTTGAATCAATGCAAAACGGAACACCTGGAAAGTACTACAACGATTTATCGAAGCACAACATTTAAATCATATTTTTTTGAGGAAGCGCAAATCTTCTAATAATGTGTATCTCATAATCGAGATCAACATTTACTATATAAATACCTCCCCACTCTAATCACATTTTTTTTCTTAACTTTATGTTATATTTTATCAACATCGCCAACAACTATTTGGTATGAAATTATTACAATCTTATAATTAAGCTATTTAAATTAACAAAATAAAGTTGGTTCTTTTATTTAGAAAAACACAGTCTATTTTATACGTCAAAAATATTACCTCAAATTAATATTATTAAACTATTCAAAGAAGCGATAAACATCAAGCTCCCCATTATCCAGATATTTGGCATGACCTGCCACATTAGTTGTATTTAGGACAAATTTGACGAAGAAAATCATTTTATTCAATAGAATGTAAACACTAATTTTTAAATGCAAGATCTTCTCCAGCAATACATCTATTGACATTATTGACATAGTGATGGGCCTATCCTTCACAGTCTTGAGGAATTATTTTCTTCTTTGCTTCCTTAATGAGCTCCGAGAGAGTCTGTTTGTTTTCCTTTGGCTTCCTTCTAACAGACTTTTTCAATTTTGAAGCTAGTTTCTATAGGATTTAGCATCAAGAATATAATGGCTAGATATGGCATTTATGTTTTGAGTGTTTAAAAATATCGGTACAATAGGACTCTTGTGAAATTTTACATTACACATAATAAAATAGAATTCTTGATGTGGGTACTCCATATCAACCCATTCCACAGCTGCTGAATAAATTTAGTAAAGATAGACCTGTTCGTAGAACCATATATAATGACAGCTTGTAAAGATTCAGCCCTTTTTGCTGAAATAGCACCAAGGATCGAAAATGTTCTTGCCTCTTTTCGTCTTTGTGATTACATGGGCCGTCTTTCCTTTGTCTGACCTTGCACGTCCGAGTACCATATAAGCATTAAATCCACTTCCATTAACAAAAGTATAGTTTGTCAAGTATTTAATACCCTTGTGCGAAAAGCCATTACAATAATCCTTTCGCTCTCTTGCTATTCATTAAGTTGTTTGTATTTTTTACACTGGGGGCATTCTTTTGAGGGTCAAACATAGCTTTTGAGTTATAAGTTTTTGGATTGCAGAAATTCCAATTGCATTTTTTGAAGGATTTTTTTTGGGAACTCAACAATAAGTCTCTGCCTAATGCCAAAATATTTCCCTCATCTTCTTCATCAATTATAGTTCTTAAACATTCAGAGGGGATTTTCAGAATCTTTATATTTCGTGAGCCACCCCGAGGATGGTATTCAAAAGTGTCAGTTCTGCGAAGGCAACATCTTATACTGTCTTGGGTGCGATTTCTTCTGCAGGTGTAGTGAATGTTGATATGCGACTTCTGTAGGAGATCAAAAGAATCAAAGTAGGTGGAGCACGTAAAAGAAAGGCTCCTCCATCAGATAAGCCTAAGGCCAGAGGCACCAGATCCGGCCACTTTTTAAAAACTTGTAGCAAAATTCTGGATTTTATGGACAGATTTCCGGAAATGAAAAGCTTTTATATTGGTATAGATGACTGCACTATCCATAGAGGAACTGAAGTGGCAGAAGATATAATTATATTTATCTTCCTGCATACTTCCCAGAATTGAACAGTTCTGGGCTAAGACCAAACATAATGTAAGACATGGCAAATTTGCAGATGACCAAGACTTAAGGACAAGAATAACTGAAGCTTGCAACAGTGTTCGAACTCGTAAACTTAAGCCGTATATTCATCATTCTGTTCATGTCTTTGCTAGGTGTTTAAACTATGAAGATATTCAATAAAAAAAAATTATTTTCAAACAAAAAAAGTGTTTTAGTAGTAACAGATTTGTTTATTACCCACTTGAGACAAAAATACTGTTCTGCAAAAATGAGAAACCAAAATAGTTATAATCAAGTCAAATATTCATCCGATCTTGAGCCTGGTGAGCGATGGACCCGTATAAAACTCTAGAGATCGACATCAGTTTTCTTGTCATCCAATGAATCGTTCTCAATTTTTTTGTTCGCAGATGTTAGATTGTTTTGACTTTGGATTCAATAATATATAACTCAAGCGTGATTTGACCTCTTTATTGCTCTTACTATTTCACACTAAAAGAAACGCAAATATGTGCAGGTTTATTTGCTTTAATCAATTTGAGTGGGCTAATCGGCAAGGAGATTAGATTTTAGCATCCCTGAGTTTTTAAGGATGTGCAAATGATGAAATATCTACTCTTTGTTCTACTATTATTGGACAATCTGTTTTGATGTTGGGTTTAAATTGAAGAGAGTCCTTAACATAATCCCAGTGGCCATCAACATCAACATCAACATCGGCACCAGCGTCTGACGAACTTCAAAACAGTTGCATCAAACTGCCAAAACTTTGCGATTGATATTTTCTGTTCTTTTAATGACACTAGGCCTTTTAAAAAACGCACATCATGGCATCCAATCTCTTTCACATTACCAGTTATTGGATTTTCAAGATAATTCCCCATGTTTGGCAGCTGCAATTTGTTGGAAAATGTTAAGTTGACACATTACACCAAATGTAAGGTATTTTGAGTATCTATTTTTCATTCGCTGAACAGTTGTAATTATGCAAGAGCATTGATGAATAAAATTGATTGGTCAAACATTCTTTTTTTAAATCTATGGAAAACTAAAATTGATCGAAATCTTGAGAAAAATACAAGAAACAGACTAGAAAATACAAAGCATACTTGACCAGTAGCATGAAAAATGAATGCTTCTATTCATGGACAACTATCTTTGGGTTTATCGAGCTAAATCTGGATGGAGAAATGATTGCCAGGCAAAGCTAAAAATGGCGGAGATGAGCAATGTATAGAGATTCCATTGGCCATTTGGGCCATCATCTAATCTTCATGCAATTTAACACTGATACGAAAAGTATAAATATCAGGTCGAGCACCTTCTTCCACATCTTTATACATTTCTTTATATCTTATAATTTTTACAATGGTTGTTGCTACTAATCTTGGTTTCCCTTACGTCGGCGCTAAGCGTGAGCTTAAGAAGTCTGTCGAAGCTTACTGGTCTGGCAAAATCTCTTCTGATGAACTCAAGATTGCCTATCAAAAGATCCAAGAAACCCACTGGAAATTGCAAAAGGAGCAAGGCATTCAGCATATTCCCTCTGGTGATTACACTTTATATGACCGTGTTCTGGATACTGCTCAGCAATTCGGCGTTATCCCAACTCGTTACCAACACATTCAAGACCCTCTTCAGCAATTCTTTGCTATGGGTCGTGGTCTCCAAAAGGCCGCCACTGCTACCACCGAAAAGGTCGATGTCCCGGCTCAAGAGATGAAGAAGTGGTTTGACACCAACTACCATTTTATCGTTCCTGAGTTTGAGCCTAACCAACAGTTTACTCTTCAAAATCCTCGTGCTGTCGAGCAATACAACACTGCAAAGGCCCTTGGTATTGAAACTCGTCCTGTCATTGTTGGTCCTGTCACTTTCCTTCATCTCGGCAAGACTGCCAAGGGTTTTGATAACTTTGATACTCTCTCTCTTCTCCCCAAGGTTCTTCCTCTCTACATTGACCTTTTGAAACAACTTGAAGCTGCTGGTGCTGAATGGGTCCAAATTGATGAGCCTGCTCTCGTCCTTGACTTGCCTGCTAATGTCAAGGCTGCTTTTGAAGAAGCTTACAAGGCAATCAACGCTGCCACTTCTATCAAGACTTTGGTTGCTGCTTACTTTGGTCGTGTTGAAGCTAACGTCTCTAGCCTCATCCCTCACGTCAATGGTGTTCACCTTGATCTTGTTCGTGCTCCTGAGGAACTCGATGCCATCCTGCCTCAATTGACCAAGTCTCAAGTTTTGTCGCTCGGTCTTGTCGATGGTCGTAACATTTGGATCAACAACCTTGCCAAGTCTATTGAATTAGGTCAAAAGGCTATTGCTGCTCTGGGCAAAGAGCGCGTTTTCGTGGCTCCTTCCTGTTCTCTTGCTCACTCTCCTTTCTCTACCTCTTTCGAGAAAAAGATTGCTGAAAAGAACCCTGAACTCCTTAGCTGGTTGGCTTTTGCTGTAGAAAAGACCAAAGAAGTCTCTATCATTGCCTCTGCTCTTAGCAACGGTCCTGAATCTGTCAAGGAAGCTCTTGCTGCCAACGCTGCTGCCATTGAGTCTCGCCGTACTTCTGCTCAAACCACTAACCCTGCTGTTCGTGATCGTACCAGCAACGTCCCTGCTGCTGACTGGAAGCGTCCTGCTGAATTCAGTGTTCGTCGTGAAGCTCAAGTCAAGAAGCTCAACTTGCCTCTTTTCCCTACTACCACCATTGGCTCTTTCCCTCAAACCAAAGAAATTCGTGTTGCTCGTCAAAAGTTCAACAAGGGTGAGCTTTCTTCCCAAGACTATGATGCGTTTATCAAGCAGGAGATGAAGAAAATGGTGGAGTTCCAAGAAGAGGTTGGCTTGGATGTTCTTGTTCACGGTGAGCCTGAACGTAACGATATGGTTGAGCATTTCGGTCATCTTCTCCACGGTTATGACTTTACTGAAAACGGTTGGGTTGTCTCTTATGGTTCCCGTTGTGTTAAGCCTCCTGTCATCTTTGGTGATGTCTCCCGCCGTGGCCAGATGACCGTTGATGAAACTGTCTATGCTCAATCTCTCACCAAGAAGCCTATGAAGGGTATGTTGACTGGTCCTGTAACTATGATGAAGTGGTCTTTTGTTCGTGATGATCTCCCTCTTAAGGATGTCTGTACTCAGATTGGTCTTGCTCTTCGTGATGAGGTTGTTGATCTTGAGGCTGCCGGTATTCCTTGTATCCAAGTTGACGAGCCTGCTATTCGTGAAGGTCTCCCCATTCGCCGTGCTGACTGGGACGCTTATCTCGACTGGTCTGTTGGCTGTTTCCGCCTCTCCACTGCTGGTGTCCGCAATGAGACTCAAATCCACACTCATATGTGCTACTCTGATTTCAATGATATTTTCGATGCTATTGTTAATCTTGATGCCGATGTCCTCTCAATTGAAAACTCCAAGTCTGACGAGAAGCTGCTGAACATCTTTGCCGTCAAGAACTATCCTCAAGAGGTTGGCCCTGGTCTTTTTGATATCCATTCTCCCCGTGTTCCCTCTGTTGAAGAAATGTCTGTCATCTTTGATAATGTCATCAAGTACATCCCCAAAGAACATGCTTGGATTAACCCTGATTGTGGTCTCAAGACTCGTGCCTGGCCCGAAACTGAAGCTGCTCTTGCCAACTTGGTTGAAGTTGCACGTCAATTCAGAGCCAAATATGCTTAAATCGTTTGACTTGACCTTGTAAACAAAAAAAAAAAGTTCAACACTGCTACCACAACAACTAGTTAGATATCCTATTTATATTTTGCTTTTCTATAATTTTGTACAAAGTTCAACACTGTATCATAGTCTATTTTAAATAAAATTAAGTATTCTTTAATTTTGTTATCAAATATTTGTCATTTGCCAAAGTATAATTAGTATGTACTTTCCTTGAGCTGTGATATATAACGCTGCATGTGAATAAATGCCTGACGCCAGTTCCAAAAGCATCTTTTCATCTTTTCATCTCTTCACCCAATTCTCTGATACAAAAAAACATCATGAACAACCTACTCAATCTAAATGTTGGTGGACAGCTTTATACCACCTATTACGATACATTAAAGATATCTCTCTACTTTCGAAACTTGAGAGATAACATCCCCCAGCCAGATTGCATTCGCACAGGTCATAAAGAAACCACTTGCTACTTTATTGATCGTGATCCCGAAGTCTTTTGTGATATCATGCACTATCTTAGAACCTGGGAAGTGCGTTCAAACGATAAAGCATACTTGAAGATATTGCAAAATGAAGCAAAATTTTATGGTTTTGACGATCTGGTCAAAAAAATCACCAACATGCTGACAGATAGTATCAACTCTGATAAACTTTTTAAAGAAATATATCTCTCAAAGGATCCCAAGTATCTTCAAGTTGACTTCAATACTACTAAATTTGACTCTTTGGAGAGTCAAACACTCGTTCAAGCCTTTCAGTATAATTACTGGATGGATAATCACTCTGAATGCAAAGTTGTGCTGAAAAATTAAATGATTTCTATATGATGTCTTAATAAAATATTGGGAGTTGCCTTTTGCGCCATTCAAGATTACTATTGACATTTGAATTTACACTGTGATGATATGAATATTAAAATACTTATGGTCATCAAGAAAAATAGACATGTGTTAAATTCAGTGATTTAAAACTTCAGCTTCTAGGACATGTCTTGGAAAGAGTTTCGACTCAATTACTACTCAAGAAGGTACTTGGATAATGCAAGATGGCTAGGAAGGCATATACAGACGGCTAGGTTATGTATTTATAATACTTTTCATTAGTTTTCGACTTGTACTCAAAGATTAAATTTGGAAAACTTTCAAACAAATTACTTATAAGAATAAACGACTACCAGTGTTTTAAGGTATTGCTATTTGCACCATCCAAATCAGTGCTTTTTCATCATCCACATATGCAGCGTAAGCCCTTGTTTCGAATCACCATTCATCCAATATTGATAAATATACTTTTAAAACTAACATCCATGGACCTTGCACTAATTCAAGTCTTTCTTTCCTTTAAATTACTCTTTAGTATGATGGGCGGAAATTATGCGGATGAAAAATACATCTACCCTGATCCTTATAGTTTTATTCAAATAAATGTTGGGGGTAAAAAATTTACGACTCTTTACAAACGCCTAGATAAGTCCATGTATTTCCGTGAACTGATTAGGTGCAATCAAAAGGTGCTATCAAGCCAGAAGGAAATAATCATTGACCGTGATGGAGATATCTTTCGACAAGTGTTGTTATATCTTAGAACTGGTCTCATACTGGCTAATGATAAAAGAGCCGTAAAGCTCTTGCTCACCGAGGCCGAATTTTATCAGTGTGAAGAACTGGCGTTTGCGCTAGAAAACAAACTGGATGAACTCTCACACCAGACACCAAAAAAGATTGGTCTCGAATTCATTGACTTGAAAAAAATGTTTAAGGAAGAACAAGATCAGCAAAGCAGAAGTACATATACATTAACGAAAAGAACTGGCGATGATTTGGAGACTTATGCTATAGTCGACTATATCAACGTTTTTTCTCGTGATGAATACAAGAACAACTTATGTGAACATAAAAACAAAGACTGCAGCTGCTATTACTATCCCAAATTAGTTCTTGTGCCTTTACAAAAATCAACATTGAACACTAAATATTCTGTATAACCGTACGAAATAAACATTTAAAAATAAGCAAAATTAAAAGATCAAGACAAGAATTAATTTGCCTGCAAATCTCTAAATCGTCCTTGCATCCGAAACCATATTCGATACAGTGATCCTTGTAAAGGTTGCATGCTGAAACCCCCTCATTGAGGCATAAATCAGCTCCAATCCAAGCCGAAGGTTATTCAAATGCTCATAAAAAATATTTGCAAAAGGTCAGGACTATCGCCGAATTAATGCGTTATACATAAGATTATCAGATCTACCTTCATACGATAATGAGCCCCTAAATCTATTAATCAGAGATAGTTGTAAAGTGCTGGCACAGGTAGAAGCCCTGCTTTTCACGAAGAAGGTTATATAGCGACACTTTTTTTAACTGTTGTTGAGCCTGGAATGTGCAGACTTAATCTTGTTTCTCCTAATCTAAACCTCAATTTTCATTTTTAAGCTGAAGATAACTAGCTACAAATATTCGCCGCCAACAACCATTTTTGATCAGTTTAAAAATAGCCCGTGAATGCCTAAATGTCAAACTAACTCTTCAAAAAATAGAAGCCTCAACTGCAAGTTTAAATACTGCAGTATGTTGGTATTAGATCTTTTTTTTTTTTTTTTTGTATGTAATATTTTATTTTATTCAAATATTATTTTTGGAGGGACACATCGCGGAGCGGTGGACCTCGAGAAACGGAAAGACTATCTAAAATTAATTTAAGAATTGGAAGGGAGCAGTTTATCAATGTGACAAATGTCCGAGGAAGAAAGTGCGCTATAGAAGCGGAAGGGAGTGGCACCGGATTTTGGCTACCATGGAGCCAGTACAAATTCCACATTTGCCATAGGGTAGTAGAGATGACGGCAATGTATCGGGGCCGATTTTTTATAAAACGAGGAAGATTTAGGTTGCGCACGTTGCCGTAAATAATCTCGGGCGTCAAGGGATAGTTGGCATAGTATTGGGATACGGTAGTACAGATTGCCAGAAATGCCACTTGACAGGACAGTCAACCAGGAAATGCCTTAACGTGTCAATGCCTTGGGAACAGAAGGAACAGATATCATTTTCAACAGAGCCCGATAGAGAACCGTTCTTGCAGCTGGATGCGCAGGAGAAGACCAGAGAGTTTTGACCATTGCATTGCTGAAGCGATGTTCGGTTGGGACCAATGGTTGTTGTTGTTGGCGGAAGGTGCGAGGATGGTACTGAGTCCATTTATCGGTAAGGCCCATTTTGCCAAAGAAATCAAATCTAGCCCAGTCCATGGTAGCGGTGGTAGGGGGCTGCAGAATGTGTGGCCACACACCAGAAACCAGGTGGACCGTTTTGAGCACTAGGATTTCTTGGCATAGTGAGACACAAAGACGCGAGTAAATAGGATATTCAGACGTAACACGAAGACGCAACCGTTGTTGGTGAGTATCAAAGATCATGAACTTCGAGGCTGTGAACCGGGTATGACGCCCAAGCCAGTGATATTCGTTGAGCCCAGTGAGGAGCTTGTGGAGGGGCAGTTGTAGAACAGTCGTGAGAGGGATGACATTCACCTGTTGAAGACCAGGGAATTCAAAATAATCATACAGGGCGAAGATAGAATGCCAAATAGAGAGATCCTTGTGGAGCATTGGAGATCTGCGGTATTCAGCATCCAGGAACGCCAAGTAGGGGAAGTCAGATGAAGCTGGGAGCAGTGAAAGATGGTAGAGCAGAAAGGGCAGCAGGAAGGACGGATATTTAGAAGGTTCGAGGATGTAGTTGAGCCAGCGTTTTTGGAGAATCAATTGTTGGAGAGAAGGATTGAGAACGGCAAGACCACCTCTTGACTTGGGAAGGAAGATGAGGTCTTTTCGTATGAGTGGATGCTTCTTCTGCCAAACAAACTGATAGACGCAGGACTTGACTTTCTCTAAAAATCTTTTGGTGGGCCTGAGCATACGAAGGCTATACCACACCTTGGTGGTATTAGATCATATTGAAAAGCACCATCTTAAGCGGGGCATGAATAAATCTAACCCACCGGAAAGCTCGAGTTCGATACAAATGCATCACTCTTGCAAGATAGCATCTTTCCCTCTATTTCACCGGTGTTACCAATGGTAAGCTACACCTATCCATGCATCCATCCATCGACCATCCATCTGTTATATGAGTACCTAGTATGAAAGAGTTTATCAGAGTCTGACATTTTGCAACATGAGACCGAAAATCTACAACAAATTGATGTAAACATCGCAAATATGTAATTTAATCGTATTCAGCTCAAATTGCCACTGTTTTTTTTTGATATACCTCGCAACCAGCACTTTAATTGATATGAAAAGATATCTCAACCTTACTTTTTTTGTTTAATACTCGTATTCATATACAGCATTGGTCGATTGATACACATGAATTCGTTTTTGCTTACAATATTGTCATTAGGCTATCGTCAAGGCTTTCGAACTTCGTAACAAGAACAAAGCTGAGCTTGTAAAGATTCTTGACGAGCAAAAGCAACAACTTGCCAACATCCGCGTCCAAAAGGTCGCTGGTGGTAGATCCCAAGAAGTGTAAGCACAGATATTCAATTACCGGCAAAGAAAGATAGACGTTTAACAATATACATTTATAGTGGTGAAGCCCGCAAGAATGTAGCTCGTGTGTTAACTGTCATCAATCAAACACAACGTGAGCAACTTCGTCTCTTTTACCAAAAGAAGCGATTCACTCCTCTTGATCTCCGTGTCAAGAAGACTCGTGCTATGCGCAGAGCTTTGACTCCTTTCGAAAAGTCCAAGAAGACTGTTCGTGAGCAAAAAAAGCTGGCTCATTTCCCCCTTCGCAAGTATGCTGTCAAGGCTTAAATGCACAACTCACCATCGTTTCTTTTCTCTCATCATTTTTAGCTTTCTATAATCTTATCACAATAAAACCGGGCGTCTTTGACGTAAAAAGAAGTATGAAGTAGTATATTTTATTTAAATGGAAACAAAAAATTTATCGAGCTGGGCAAAAAGTACCTCGAATGGTAGAAATTACGGCCCTTTTGGTCGAATCTGTGAGCTCAGACCTACATCAAATGGTTTTCGAAAACCAATGGTTACGTTCTAATGTATTTTACAGAGAAAAAAAAAAGAATAAAAAAAAAAAGCTAGTTTAGGCAATGATTATGCAAAATTAGACTTCTGAAGCAATTTGCATATGAAGAATTCGGGCCATTTCCCGTTAAACAAACAGAATGTATATTAATTAACAGTTGGAAAATGGCAAGGAAAAGTATGTCTCAAATATCTTAACTGCTAATTCCTAGTAGTACTTGAATTAATGTGAATCAAAACATAAGAATAGCTGGATGACAAACTCGGCAAAAGTATGCATATAATTCTAGGAATGGAACGTAGGTCAGCCATTTTCTCCTTAGATAATCGCAGTAAAATACTACTAGCCGTTTGATCTCGCTACGCTCGATGACGGCGTCGCCCTGCGGGAAGATATAATTTACACAACAATAAAAATTTAGTTAAATCAAGCAGTCAGGCATTGATAATTATGGAGAAGTTTACATAATAGTCAGAGGGAGGTATCCCCAATGAACCCCCACCCCACGTCCCTCTACTGGATATTCGCCTCTAGGGAAAAGCAAGACATAATGAAGGGGCATGTGGGCAGCATGCGTTTTATTAATTCTTTTGAAAAGACCCTGAGCACTGGTGGAGGAGCTATTTCGATATGTAATCAAAATATCTCTGAAACTCCTGTCAGCATATTCGTTGGGTATAATAGCCGCAATCTCGTTGACAGTTGGCAGATTTTGGGTGCGTCTGTCTTCACCAACAATTAGCTCCATTCGCATCTGAGGGTTGAGCCTGATGTGAGCATCTCGTTGATACCATTTAGGGCTTGTCGCTCCTCTTCCTCTCTCAAAATTTCGTGAGCGTGCTTGTATATTTGGACAAAAAGGTTGCCACAAATTTCTGGATTAGCAATCATCTCGCTCAACTGCTCAATGATTGCCTCGTCTAACAACCCTTCATTCCGTTGATCTGCAGATCGAATTGCAGCAGAATAATCCGGATCATAAATATACAGCTGGTTGTATTTTGGGCTGTTGTTCAAATTCAAAGGAGCTTGCAAATGATACAGTTCTCCATAAACACGAACTGGAATGATTCCACCTCTGATTTCTTCTTGTCTCTCTCGTTGAAGTTGCTCAGGGGTGGCGTCAGTACCAAATGAGGTAAACGCAAACAAACTGTTGTACCGTCTCATATGCTGCAAAAAATGCGCTGAGCGTGGATGACTTCCGTTGATCAATCCATTTAAAGGCTCAAGCGGTTCTTGTAATAAGGGCAATAAAGCCTTTCCTTTTTACAGCAAGCATAGAAGCGATTGTTGTTTCTCGTTTGATTGGTAGCTCTTTCTGCTTCCCAATGCAAGGCACCACAACCATTACATTCAACATTCATCGTGCCCAGATCAGAGATTTGCATTCTTGCCAATTCAGAAACAAAAGCTGCGGGTGCTCTGGGTGCTGCCGGTGCTGTCGGCCTTGACGCAGCTCTATGTCTGGCGTAGTTTCGGGCACGTTCCTGAAAAAAAAAAGTTTGCTCAATTTACAGTTTTACTCGGCAAACAATTTTTATTTACACGACATGAATCACATTTTCGGAAGAAAGTGCAATGTTTAGTCTGAACAGGAGGCATATTGATAGAAGAAAGTAAATGTCAAAAACTTCATGACTTAAATCCTTGGGGGAGGGGTTAAACCCCTCCCCCAAACCCCCTCCCCATTGCCGGCTACGCCGGTGGTCCGTAAAAACTTCATGATGTAGGTCCTTGGGGGAGGGGTTTAACCCCTCCCCCAAACCCCCTCCCCATTGCCGGCTGCGCCGGTGGTCCGGCATTCAATTGTTTTTATATTTTTTAAACGATATGATTGGCCTGTCTATTTTTTAAAAACATAGTTTTACAGTATATTATATGATATACTTTAAAATTTAACTATACAAGTATTAAATCTTCATGCATTTTATAAAAATGAAAATATCAACATATTATGAATTGATGAGCAGTTCAGGCGCTGAAGATAATGGTACATTTTGAAAAAATACGTAGTTCACAACAGTTTAATGCAAACAAGATATCGATCCCGAGCTAAGGACGTTGGGCACTTGTCTCTCTCCCCTTACCTCTCCAATGTTCCGTTGCAGGAATACATAGTTTCAGATTTCGTAGCGCTTTTACTTGATTTTGATATATTAACTATGAATTCATTCGCTTCAATGATTATCCAGGTAAGCTAATTGTATTCAAACACTCAACCATATGATATCTTTCCAATAATGATTCCTGTAGGTCAAAATCCAATTTGCATGATGTGATATTATCCAGATTCCTCAAATACAAAGAGCAAAGATTCTTTACTTATGATATTTGACACTAACGGTCCCTTAATGTGCTATTATTTTGTTTTATACTTTATTGTTATTTATGTGTATAAGAAGAATAAAAATCTAGTTCATGTTGTCACCAGTATGACTTTGACATAGTCTTTGTGTCTATTATTGTCGTAGCATTTGCAAACTGCATAGATGGCGATGTTGAAGGTGAGGAAATGGTGGTCGTGGTATTAGTATCTCGTTTATATATACTGACACTGTTACTGGTTGATGAAGGTATTGGGGATGTCATGTTCTTATTAGTGCTGCTATAGGTATCATGTTGATAATATGGATTGTGTTGCGAAGAAGCACCATAAGCTATATTAGATGATGCAGGTCTAGTCAGGTTGGCTATATCATATGAATTTAGTAACTAAATAGAAGTTGTTCTTTTTGTCGATGAATGTACAGTACCTTGTTGGTCTTGATTGTGTCTATAATTTAGCCTTTTTTGTACCGAATCTTGATTGCTGTTAATGCTGACGGTAGAATAATCGGTGAGAAACGATGGACTTTTGACGTTAGTAGTCGAGTGATCTGATCGCTGTTGATGCTGATAGCCTTGATACTGTTGCTGCTGCTGTTGGTTGCAACTCAAATCGCTATTATTAGTACCTCGTGGCTCTTCCTGCTGCTGCTGCTGTTGTTGATGATGATATATGCTGTACGTATCATTCACCTGTGGCACAATATCGTCTATAACCGAGTTTGATTCCCGAGCGGTAGCAAGGAGGTCTGGAACAGAGCTAGACGTCGGATAAGGCGCATATGCTTTGTAATGGGTGCTATGGATTGAAGATTTTTCATTATTTAAATGATGATTTGATGACGAAATTGAGTTATTAAATCTATTCATTTGATGCAAATGAGAGGGATACAAGTGGGAAGCTGGATCATCCGAGAATATAGGATACAAAACGTCTAGAATCTTGAACTGAGTAGCTAGAGCCTTTGCTCGTACAAACGGAATCCTTTAAATTATTGTCAGTTTATAATGTGCTCATTTGATCAGCTTTTACTCTCTACTTTACCATACACCTTTTAAATGCATTGCTCCTACTTTAACGACAGCTCTACCGCGTTCATTCTTCAAGATACCATCTCGTTTACCTCGTGACATGCCTGCAACATTCAATAGTTTTGTCCCATTGATCATGTTATTGTCTACAATGTGATGCAAAATAAAAATCAGTTTAAATTGTCAAGATTCTTCGATAATTCTGGTAATGACCTTGGCGTCGAGCTACGCAAATACCACGGCAATCTACTTGATAGCATATTGTACTTTCATCTTCCCACAGAGTCGTAGTTAATCTTGGTCGACTCGGCGGCTTATTGCTGCCAGAGGCTCTACTGTAGCCTGAGTTATGCAGATAACTGCTTGATCGGGATAACGTAGGGTAAGGTTGAAATAAATGAGGCACCGATGTAGGAACAGAAGGTGGAGGCATAGCGCTTGTAGACGATGACGTTGGGTAGAATCTAGACTGTAATAAGGATGGGGTAGAAGACGAAACTGGTGGCAAAGGTGGTAAAGAAGGGGATGAAATGGTTGATGTAGTCATGCTTGATAAACGAGTATTGTTTATCAAGGACAAAGATCGATTCCAACTACTATCATCGCTTTGTTGCCAGCTGTCTATTTATCTAGGAATAAGCACATTTAAATTTTTACCCGCTTGTTGAACTTACTTGAGATAGTAGGCGGCCTTACACCAGAGGATGTAGATGACGAGGGAGATTGCTGTGAGTTTGGAATATAATGCGGCTGCGAGGGAGATAAAGAAGAGAAGTCAGAATAGGCATGCTCTTTCTGGTGGCGACTGCTTGAGTGCATGCTTTTGCTTATTTGTAAAGTTTATATAATGGATTAATATAAATTATACGTGCGTTAATGCACATGTAAAGGTAGATGCAGTTAAAAAAATAAAGTTTGCTGGGCAGCTGTGGAAAAAAACAAATAAGTATAGAGCTTCCACTAATGGATAAGGAATGAGAAATTAATAAAAAGAAGAGAGAAAAATCAGACTACAACAAGAAGCTTCTTATAAAAATTATCTACAGTTTTCGGGTATCCTGCCATAATAGAAATCGTGTAAAAAAATTACAAAATGTATTCAAATGACGTTATAACCGCAAATGCACCCGATTGTATATTATATATGAAAAATTTCTATTCGTACCAACCGTAAATGCGATCGAGTTATGAGGTGATTTGGTATTATTAAACAGTTGATTTCTTTATATTCTATTATGCATACACTTTTTGTATTAAATCTCTATTGCTACAAAGCTTACACCATTGATACCACGGCATTGAGAACAAAGAAGCATGGAACCCGCTCAATAGAACCGAAATATGATGGTGTTGATTATCAAACTGGAAAAGCTACATGCACCCGAGAAATCGGTCACTTCTTATTTCATGACAATTTGGTGTTTGCACCGTGTGGTACTCTCATTGTATGTATGACAAGTAACACCCAAAGTTTAATTGATATTTCAAATTCCTTAAGCCTATTTATTTATCTTTGAATACAATATCAAAAGTAAAACGAAGCTAACAATATATCGTGAATATTCAATATGAAATTTACGATATGATGGTCAGGACGCTAGTTTCATCTCATGTTAAATGTTCAAAAATGTGAATGGGGTTCTATCAAAAAGAACAAAGAAAAAGGGGATGATCTTAAAAGGAAAAAATTGTATTTAGGGACAATAATTCAACTTGGAGTTTAACTTTTTATTTTTTTCTTCTCTCTTCCTTTTTTTTCTTTTATACATTATTTATTAATATATCAACACACTTACACATTCTTGTAACCTTCGAAGCATACATTTTCTTGGCCTATTTTCTTTTTTTTTTTTTTTTTTTTTTTTTTTTTTTTTTTTTTTTTTTTAGTTCTGGACTGATCTTGCTACATATAAAGAAGATTACATTACTATTTTGATAAATAATAATGAGTTTCGAAGCTACATCAAATTTATTGACTTTAAATAACGATCCTTTTCCAACGACAACTACACCAACCACCACAAGCTCAACTACTGCAGAATCCGATTCCAAGCATGTTTCTAAACTGATTTTAAGATCTGCCCTGCAAAAGGCAAACGCAGCAGTCCAATGCGATTCAACAAACGATGTTTTAGGTGCCATCAATGCATATAAAGAGGCCATTTCTTTATTGGAACGTGTTTTAGCTACCGTAGACAAAGAAAATGATCGCCAGCGTTTGCAATCCATCGTAAGTTACCATAGCAACCATGATTTTATTACGATAGAAATAAACGGGGAGTTTATATATTTCTCTAAAGTGAAGGAGGGGCAGAGAAACCAGGGTTCCTGTTAGAAAAAGATATACCTCTCCACTCGTAAAAACATTCAAGGGGCAAATCTTTTCAAGTATATAGCAACTAATACTCCACATAATATAGCATGACTCTTATTCTGAGAGAATTCGATTATTAAGTACAATTACTTCAAAGTTGGAAACCGACATGATCACCAACCAAGTAGCAGAGGAGCAAGAGCAAGCATTAAACCAAGAAGCAATATTTCAACCGGAAAGGCAAGAAACGTCATGGCTAACAAAGAAATCCAGCATTCGCAGCTTCCATCCCAGACAATCCGCCAACACTACACAGAAAGCAAGGCCGTCGCATGCGATGATGCTGCGAAAAATGACATCGTCTAACTCGATTGAAGGCTCCATCAATGAAAAATCACCTCCTGCGCGCAATCATTGGCAGGATAATACTCCTTCTCCTTCAACTCGTCCTGTTAGTCAAAAGGAGATATCAAAAATTCCTGTTTCGCCACCCATATTTCAGATGCAAACCTCTAAAAGTACTCCTACTCATCAACATCATCGTAATGGTAGTAGCCGTGAAAATAAAATAAATCACTTGCGACATGGAGAAGATGAAGAGGAAGAGATTATTGACACTGATAGCGATGTGTTTGACATGAACAGGAATGTATACAACTTACTGGGTCCAAACGAGCCTTTACCGCTGAGGCCAACTCTTGGGCAAATTAACAGTATTGACAGTAATAGATCATCCATCAGTTCTATTGATTCGGTCAGTTCATCCGAGGATTCCATAGTAGAACAGCCTACAATGAATTTACCTTCTCTAAAAAAGAAAGATCAAGACAGTACGCCATTGCCAAAAGTCAGAACTACCTTCCGTGCTCGTACCAGCAGCCTCCCAAAACCACCTGCTATGCAAAGATCTTCATCCATGTCAACTGTTGACACCATAGCATCCCCCACAGAAGAACAACAACAGCAGAAACCGCAAAGGGAACCAATCGCAATTGACACAGCCCCTTCTTCTCATTCTCAAACATACCCGGCCCAAATGATTGTGAATCGCCCTATCATAAGCAGACCTTCGGTAGGTGGTTTAGGATCCATGCGTAAAAAAGCTGCAAATCGATTGTCCATGGATAGCTTTGCTATTAGTCGAGCTAGAGATAAGCTTTCCAGCTCTCCGTCAACAGGAAACAGTACTTATGGCCTTTTCTTGAGAGACCATATTCAACCTGTCGTTGCCGAGGATATGGAATATATCATGGATAACTCTACGGCTATATACGATGAAACCTCATCTCATTTGGATTTGAACGAAGATGGTATATCAGTGGATGAACACAGGCATTTTAGCAGTAGCCACCTTAAACTGCTACTTGCACTTGAGAAAAGTATGTTGGAGGGTGCCCATATCACACAAAGACTTTATATACCCAAAAGTTTATGGTAAGAATCACAAATCTATAAAATTTAAAGTGTATATTCTTACGTATGCATACAGGCAACAACCAAATATTCGACTTTCTTCAATGGATATCAAAGCCTCAGCTTGTGAATCACTCATGACAGACATAGCACGACTTGAAAATTGGTCATACCTCGACGACCTTATCAGCTCGACTCGTCTTTTAGACCATTTTGAGACATCTGTGGATCAACTGCAGGTTACACTTTCAAAAAAACTCAAAAGAGACAGCTTAATTGAAAACAATTCAAGCAGTGGATCAAGTCAGCTTAGTCATAGTGTAAGTAACCAAAATAACAGTAGCCGGGATTCTATCTCGATGAGTCGCATGGACAGTGGAAAAAAGACGCAATCTTTCATGTCATGGGGCACAAAATTGACAAAATCGGTAGAGCGGATGAATGCTTTCAGTTTAACAAAGACGTATGTCAATAATTGCTTGCATTGAATCCATTTCATTGAAATCTTTTTCTGCTGTAGTGAAGATCAATTTAAAAACTACATTGAGGTGCTACAAAAGCTGTTTGCAAAGATCCACGTACTAGGTAGGGTGCATTCATTGATCAAATCATGACATTGTATTTACTTGTGTACACAGAGCATTGGTTAAATCATTACCACGTTGAAAAGCAGAAATCAAAACAAGCTCAGCATGATGTGTTGATTACAAAACTCATCAAAATTTGCACTGTCATAAATAACGTTATAGGTGGTTTTGTTGTGAGAGATATCACAGTATTGCTTGCTAAATGGCTAAAGCGAGGTGGTTCTTGGGTCAATGAGTGAAAAGCAAAAAAAAAAAAAAAAAAAAAAAAAAAAAAAAAAAAAAAAAAAAAAAAAAAAACAAAAAACAAAAAACAAAAAACATACTTTATAATCATATATTTTTATTTATTTCCATGTACTTATTTACTATTACTTTACTACTAAATTTCTTTACTGTTTCTTTTAACACCGTATTATATAAAAGATGCTTTTTCACTAAAATCGAACAGACTTGATCGTTTAGACTAAGGTTTAAGGCCAAACATCGCAATCTGCTTCACTCAAATCAATGTCAATGACATCTGCGGGCATTTCGCTATTTTGCTCTTGGTGTTTTTGCTTTTGTGCCACTTTGTTACTCGTCACTTTATCATCTTTGGTTTGAAGACTGGAGCTTTTATGGCTTTCATAGCCTGCACTACGACGATAAGCGTTTACAAACAAGTCATCGTTCCATTGAAATCCTTGATGACGAGACATGACAACGACAGGACATGGAGCATGTTCTGAATCTCGGCTAGTGAAGACATCAATGTTCTTGTCATAGATTCGACACTCGTAGTATTGGTCCATATTAGTTTTATGTGCTTTAAGTCCTTTGCTACTACTTTGCATTTTAGTATGTGTAGAGAAAATATAAGGGAAGAAAGGAAGCGGCATCATGCACAGTTTTATGCTATTGAAATTATAAGGGTACCGGAGTCACAAGGTCCGAAAGACTATTCTCATGGTCTATATAAGATTGTATAGTTTCACCAAGCTCAAGAGACTAACATAAGATATATGTCAGAATCTAGAGATTCTTTACGGTAACCTTTCGCCAGACAATCTTTATTGCAAGCCAGTGTAGAATGAAAGAAAACAAAGCACACCTAGATTGGCTTTTGTGTCATTTATGTACTCTTCTTTGTATCTATTATTCATTTTTGATGCGCACCCAAAATCATATAAAAAACACCCCATAAGCTAGGGATTTGCTGAAAACTTATTCTTTTGGCAGCATTCCACTTTCCTTCGATCTTTGTAAAGACATTCATTCTGATCGACGATAGTATATATACATATCCTCCGGCCCAAAATGAAATGCATTTTAACATCATAGCAATATGCACCCACAGCGGATGCAACATCTGACCATCACAACCGTTATCTGATCTACGAAGAGTGAGTAATATAAACATAAACATTCAAAAATCTGCATTGTGAGTTTTCGCACCATCTTGCCACATGCGTCGGTAATGTTTATGTTAGATTGGATCAAGTGATCTGAGCGTTTCTGTTTATAACTCGTCCTGCAGATGATTACTTGTATCTAGTACGCAGAGTCTTGAAACACTGCAGACGACACAAGCTGTATTTGCAAGCTATATATTCTTGGCATATAATCGCCTATAATGCGCTGTATAAAATCAAAAAAATTCTTGACGATCATCTTGAAAAAGAAGCGCATGAGGCGTTTCAAAGCTGGTCCTGACCTAATAAGTTTACCCGTTGTCAATATTTATAAGCTGTTCTCATGTCTCTCACTCCTTTCTTCTCAATAAATATTAGAAATGTAACAATGCAGCCCCTAATTGCTGGGGTTAGTTGAACAATAGACCAGTTAAATAGCATCTTTGAGTGTTTGAAATTTTATACCAATGTATAACATCTCTTTATTCAGCAGCTTTTTAAAGAAATCAAAAGCTAGATCATTGGATTTGTGCTACACTAAGTGTGCGCGGGTGATTTGTTTGCCGAATTGAATGTTGCCAATGTACACAGTTGAAATCGGGCCGACAAAGCAGCTTTTTATTGACACTCCAAAAACCTAAACAAAGGAAATTTGATTGTAAAAAGCATTACGCTGTGGTGTAGAAAGCGTGGAGCAGAATCAAGAACGAAACAGATGCAGAAAATGGCTTTTGGACACCCGTCAACATATAAACGCAATGAATCAAGCGAAGAGGATGATTCGGAGAGGGTAGCAGACAAACAAAAAGATTTGTTTTGTTCTAATAAATTTGGACATGTAACATTAAGAAAAAAAAAGTGAAGGGATGCTAGCAAAACGATGCTTGATATTCAATCCATAGCTGGTCCTATCGGGGTCAAAGAACACACAAAGAGCGCAAAGGCCTTGTCGTTGACAACACTTTCATTTAGTTTCAAGCTGACAACAACTAATGTCGAAGAATCTTTGTTTGATTCATAATTTTCCTTGTGTTCCCTAATGCTCTTGTATGATTTTGGACTTTTTCACTATAAAATAAAAAAAAAATCTCGTTCCAAAATCTTGATCTTTTTCTCTTTTCCTCTCTTTTTC
>MU619364.1:54712-79118 GCA_025201805.1 Parasitella parasitica | reverse complement strand
CATCATGTTGATTAACTCGTTCAGTAACTGAAGTAAGTTGTTGTTGAAGTTGTTGCAGTAGCAAATGTAGTTGATTCATGTCCATAATTTGTAGATTATCAGTCATGGTTGGTAGAATATATTTTTTATAAATTTAAAATTTAAAAAAAAAAAAATATGAAGCAGTTGTTCGACAAGGCTGAAACTATAACAAAAGATACTCTAATATAAGGCAAGTATATTGGTATAATTTCGAGTTGATTGCGTTACTGACTGTCGAGAAAATACGTTTTTTGTTGAAGTGAAAGTGTTTCTACCAGGATAGGGTGGCAAAAAGTGATGAAAAAACGAAAGAGATGCCTGGTTAGCTCAATCGGTAGAGCGTGAGACTTTTAATCTCAAGGCTGAGGGTTCGACCCCCTCATCGGGCGAATCCTATTCTCAATTCGATTGTTCACGCCGTGCGGGTTATTTTTCATAAATTTTTCTTCAAGAAGATAATGTGTCAGTTTTGTGTTATGTTCTGGAAAGTATATTGTCGTGTGCAGAGATGTGTTAGTTTTGTGCAGTTTTATTAAGTGTATATAGAATATGAGTAAGAGATGAAAGATAGATCATGTTTATTCTTTTGAATTCAATTGATATTTATAATAACTAAAAGTGTTACACACAGACTTGTGCGCAATCTTTTTAATTAGTATAAATATTAATTGTATGTATCTTAAAATAATAAAGACATCTTTTTATCTCATCGATAATCATTTATATACTTCCCTATAAATCTATTCTAGAACATATATCTTGGCCCACACGACAATATGAAGTATAAAGTAGGAATTAAAAGATGTTGTTTATTCTTTTGTATTTCAATTGAAATATTTATAATAACTAAAAGGGGTACACACAAAGCCTGTGTGTACCTGACAAATGTAGATCTGACATATTTTTTATGTCAAAAATAAGTCAGTAAAATGAATCTGCCGAAGAGTTACACTGTCATGAACCTGTCAAGCCAAAACAATTATACATCTTGATCTAAAAATACATTATCACCTCGTTCTTCCCTAATCGATCCACATTGCATTCTTGCCTCTCTGATCTACGCTGTCATTCTTGCCTTACTCATCCACATTATACTATTGACTTATTGATCCACGATATCCTGTTTACCTAATTGATCCACATTATAGTAAATAGTCTAGTTCACATTTGAGTGAACTAGACAGCTCGCAAAAAAGTATAAATAGGGGCAATTTTGACCAGCAAAGAAGAGTTTTCTTCGTCAGATCTCCCCATCGAATTCCCTTATTAAATATCCCTAGCAATCTTCTTATCTTTTTTCACCTTTCCCTTATTAAATCATAACCTCCTTGTTTGAAATAAACTTCTGCATATCTTCTCTTACCAATCTGTCCCTGATTATCTAATAAGGCCGTAGATCCCTGATAGTGTGATCTAGAGAGTGGAACGATAGATTGTATCTATTGTCCATGAACATGATCCATTGGGATATTTTCCTGAATTGTCTTCAGGATTGTTTACTTGAGTGTGACTTCCGGTTGGGAAATTAACACATCAATCGATAAGAGTGATTAGCAAGCAATATCATATCTGTAATGAAATGGCACCTATTATATGGCACCACAATCACATTAAAATAAAATCCAGATGGATCATGGCTGATCCATCCAAGAAAGAAATACATGAAAAGCACAAGTAAACATTAACAAGTGTTGGAAGAGGCTTGCACTCCTGATCAAAGTACAATCTCCTACAACCCTGGCACATGCTAATGTTGAACAACGCTACTCATAATCACAAATAAACAAATTCCAAACATGTATAAACAATGCAATTGTTAAAACAATTGCAATAATTCTAGATGCCAGAAATGGCTTGTTTATTACACAATAAGGAAAGCTCAGTCGCATTAGAAATAATCAGGATCCTCAAATATTACAATCCTGCCCAAAACCATAGTATCAATTTCAATACCAACATATCGAAATCTCAACTACAATACAATTGAGAGAATGTCAACAAAAGTCATTCTTCAAATAAGCTGTAAAATAAGCATTCTCACTGTAGTGAGGCAATTTTACAAAGTAGTATGAATACAAGCTCTCTTAAAGAGCATATATCTTTTCTTGAGTTTTCTTTTAATCGAAAATAAAGGTGGAAAGACTATAATTGTATTTCTGCGGCTTTATTTTTTTACTTTTTTTTATTTTCACATAAAATTGACCCCAATTTTATTGCAATATCCTTAACAGGTTACGATGTATTATTATACTACAAGGCATTGATCTTTGATCTGAAAGAACCTTATTGCTTGTCAATCATACAGATCTGTGTTACAGATAACCTTCTTGATTCGAAACAAAGACTTTATTTTCCTGTTTCGACAAGTATAACAAACACATCATTGGACAATCTCGAATCTTTAATTGAAATACATTATCATGATCTCCTATCCTACATTATGGTAGATCACAATTTACACAAGCGTATCACATCACATCATTGGACAGTCTATAATCTTCAATTGAAGTACATTGTCATGGAATCCTATCTACAATTATTGCAGATCAGAACTGGAGCTTTATGGGCTTGTTTATTTGATAATAAAAGTTACACCTTATCAAGTTGCATTTATTGTTTTTGTTTAGTGAATCTTCTATACAACATTTTATTTTGATTCCACGATTATTAAAAAGATGCTATTTATATTTTAAAATAAGTACTTTTCCACACACCCATTTGTGTATACTCCATTCAGTAGATATACCTACCAATTACAAGATAGCGTTGGCCATTACAGCATTAAAGAAGTAGGCAAATTGCCCTGGCTTATTTCCTAATATACAATTTTGCTCGATTGGGTAGTGTTTACACAAAATAAAACTATAATTATTACGTTTAAAATCAAGTTGAGGTCTTGTATGAAGATGTTCATCAAAAGTTCTGCTGTTCAGTTCAAACTGTTGAACGTAGTGGATTGTGGAGGCAGTTATGCAGTGCACTAAACTTGATCTCAATAACTACTGCTGCTATTATTAAGCATATCAAACATGTCACCAAAGAGTTCTCTGTCATACCTTCTATCGCGCGTTATCCTGTTACTTCTTTGCTGTTATGAGCTCTCATCTTGCTTTGGTTTATAAAAGATCTTTGCTTATCTTCCTGTAGGTACCCATCCTGATGTTTTACAGCTTTTTTTTCAAAGATTGATGTGAATACTTTTTTATCTCTCATATTAAGTGATTTTTCAGCGCATAAATCCCCTGGGTTTGATCACATCAAAACTGACGGACATGCTCAAGTTTTCCCCGTATTTAAGAGTGGTGATGCACCCGACCCTGCTAATTTTTGCCCAATTTCTTTGACTTCGATGACGAAAAAGCTGCTTCAATCCTCCCTCATGTCTGGAGATGTATGTTGATTGATTGCTATTAAAGAGATCAAAAGAAGATTAGATACAAAAACCGAAGTTTTTAATAAAGTTATGATCCTCTATTTATACTAAAGCTATATCTTTATTCTTATTTTTGACAAGAATCTCAAACACCTTTTTTTTTAAATCGCCCCAAATGATGTTTAAAAATTGTTAATAAACGCTTTTTGTTGACATTATATATTTATATTGATAAATAGGTGCATTTGTTATTATCTATTTCTAGCCAATATTTCAGGTTTAACAGTTAGCTAATCTTGACCTTTCAAAACTCAACCAAGCATAACAGAATTGAAAAGCAAAGGTATTCAATTTTCCATTAAATATTTCTGGCCATTTCTGGTATAACTTGATATTTTTTAAGAAAGCAACGTACGTCATTTAGTTGTTCACATCCAAGCTTTGCAGAATATCAGTCTCATTTATTATTGCAAACTTTTCTTAATTGGTCCCTGTGATAGCACACAGTAACAACATATACGAATAATTTTCATAATGACTGCATTGAAAATGAACCCGTTTATTACAATACTTTTTTTTTTAGGTATATTTGTTTACAAATGCAATTAAAGAATAAAGAAAGAAGCAGAAAATTTACAATGTTTAAAGTTTATGCATCTTCATTTGCAACTTGTTTGTTGTGGTCGCAAGAAGAGCTAGGATCGTCTACTATAACAGCTGCAGGAGGCACTTCAGGTTCAGAATCAAGCCTTGGATAAGGCTTGCACAAGTCTGCCTGAAATCCGCGATAGTAAAAATTACCTGGGTCAGGATTACAATAAGTGTCAGACGGAATTCCCAACACATCAAAATCTTTCTTAGCTCGTTGAGTCCATTCAATGCGATCTTCTGGTGTGAATGCAAACTTTCCTAAACTAGCCCAATAGTAAGCTTTTAAAAACCTAATTTCTTGGATAAAATGCATTTCAAAGACACCATGACGAAGAACCTATGCAAACAACGAAGTAAATAAACGAAGACTAACTATTATGTAGATCCCTTACCATATAACCTTCAACAATACGCCTAGTTGATACATAGGGAAGGGCGCGGGCAAGATACAGACACGGTTGAGTGAATTCCCAAAACTTGACCTGTTGAAAGGCATGGTTCAATCGAGATAGGCCAAATATAAATTTTTCGTAGTTTTTCACATCACCATCAGAGACAAGATCGATCTGGCCATCTTCTACCATGCTATATAGTCCCATGGTTGCAAAAATAAGGCCGTATATTGGAAAAATGTTTGCTACAATGAAAAAATTTAGTGTTTGTTGCATAAGATTGTCTAAATAACTCACGAGTTACTGTTAGAGATGGGAGGTTGTTGACCAGTTTCTGTAAATGCCTTCTTGCCAAATCATAAACGTGATTTCTTGCGTAATAACAGACCAAGGTACCATGAATAGCAATTCGGTTATAATCAGCAGCTTCTTTTACGTGCGCCTCCAATAATGCAACATAGGGGGCACAATCCGCCATACGATCAATGATGAGGGCATTACTAACATTATAAACACCAAGCCAAATTTCAGCTTCAAAATCCCCATTGCTATGAGCAGTATCCGCCATTTGCTTCAACAGGGCCATGTCAGTCGTGGATTTTTTAAAAGTGCCTTCAAAAATACGCATTGTAACAACCAAACCAACAGATCTGTAGAACGCCTGACAATCCGTAACAATACCCAGAGTTCTTGATCCTTCAATGGACTGGTACAATAAGTCTCTGGCATTTGAAAACTTGCCTGCGGCAAAACATAATAGGGAACATATTGTAAGTGTGCCAGAGTCGGTGTTGTCTGTTCCCATTTGCCGTAAAGCTTTTGCAATGTAGAAAATACTGTTGGCCTTGTCGTCATTAAGCCAGCAAAGCAAAGCATTTCTAGCCAAAAACAAAGTGTAATTTGGGCCCACATCGCCTAATTTCTCACAAGCATTCAAACCAACGAGACAAGCATAAACGAAATCTCGGCCATTACCTGTATAGAAGTAGATATTTGATAACTGTGCCATGATTTCCACCACACGACGCCCATGCTCTCTTTTGAAAATCGAATTGTATTTCGATAAAACGCCCCATCGACGATGTTGGTATTGCCTTAATCTGTTCTTCCAAAAATAATACAGAAATTGAGGCTCTGATCGGGGCCATGCTTCGCCAAGGACTTCAAGAGCTTTGAATAGATAATATTCGCCTTCTGTCAGTTTAGTTCTCATAGTATAACATACACCAAGTCTTCGATAAACATCACTTAGATGAATGTGCCCAAACTGATTTAGCAGGTCGTTGTGTTCGTCCAAAATCTTTACAATATTTTGAAGATTGAGCGTTGCTTCTGGCAATAAGTAGTTTTGCATGTTTTGATTCGCTAATGCTTCAAGATAATACAGCTGTTTGCCTATAGAGTCAGTTTGCAAATAGTGCCGAGTAATTTTGCCCAGCAGCTGAAGATAGTTTTCTCTGTTTAGTTGACTTTCATAGTATTTTGCCAGTGCTCGATGCTGTGCAATGCGGGTTTCATAGGAAACCATGTCATAGATGCTTTGTGGAATGGTAATGTGTGTAAAAGTATAAACTGCAATGTTGCTTTCCAGAGGATTACCATTATCAACTTGTTGCAAAAAGTGATATACGTCAAATTTTTTGATTTGTTTTTGGATCACTTCAGGATCATCTTGCTTGAAAATGTAGTTGGTATCTTTGATGACAGCTCCAACTTCAAATATTGTAAAGTATTGATCCAGGCAGCAAGCAACCTTTAAAAAAAAAACGTTATTAGAGCTTGCGAGATACAATATTAATTTAAAACTTTACTGTCAGAAACGCTTGATAGTTTGGGTCTAATCGATCAAATTGCATTTTAATGATCCTTTTGTAGTCGAAATTGCCCAAAAGATCTTCCAAATCAAAGCTACTGCTACTAGGCACAAGTTCTCCTTCAACTACAGTAACGTGGTTGAAGTCTTTGAGAATGATTGCCATATTCCTGGCCAATACGAGGTTAGTATTATACTCTATATACCTCTTGTTAATATTTACTTGACATATAGGGGGTTGCCACCAGTACGTTTCTACAAACACAGTTTTTCTTTAGAAGTCTAGTAGAATTCATTGGTTAACAACTTACTTGAACAACTTTGACAATTTCTGGACTGATGCGATCAACTCCACTGTCAAGATTTTGCAGGATGATCTCACCAATTTCATATTCTCCTAGACCGTTCAAAGCAATTTCGACATAAGATCCAGTAGCTCGATATTGATTGATAAAGACAACGTTGTAATCTTTGATGGGACGAGTTGCCATCATAATCATAATCTTTTGACAATGCTCGTGAATATGCTGCAGAATACGAATAGAGGCAGAATCAGCCCCTATATCATTATAAATATCGCATAGTGATTAAAAATAAATTATTTGTCTTACATTGGACATCATCGCAAACAAATACTAAACCTACGCATCTCGATACATGCTGCACAATTCTTGTAATCACGCCTGTCAATAATATATCTCTTGCTCTTCCATCTAATAATCTTGTATATCGATTCTCTCCAACATCATTCAGCGTTGTAAATAAAACTTTAAATAATGGAATATATCCAATTTCCTCGCCGCATTTCAGCAGACACCGCGAAATGAGGTCTACCATTTCATTGCATATCTCTGCATTGTTGGAACCAGATCCCAATGAGGAGGGTGTCATAGATGTATACGAAGCAAGTGATCTAAACCATTCTTTGCTCGTTGGAAAGCTTGTAGACGATGGTGTTGTGCGGACTGATTCATTTGATCCAGTTATCGATTGGTTTGTAGTACTGACTGTGGTATGTGATTGATTATCTGATTTTCCTTTGCCTTTGGCTGGTATTCTCTCAGAATCAATAATTTCGAACAGTGCCAGCATAATATTCCTCAGCAAATAGTATTTACTGCCTTTCTCGACTTACGGCGGTATTTATATGAAGTTAGCATCGGCGATATTCAAAGTATGCATCTAATGGTTACCTTCAGTAGAGGACGACCAGCTTTTTAAACAAAACTGTTAGACCATTTAGAACTAACAAAAAAGCTGTTCAAACTTACCAAGATAATACACCGTGAGTCTTGATGAGCTTGTGAAGATTTTCACAAAAGAAGCTTTTACCTACACCAGAAGGTCCCGACACGACGAGGAAATGGTGATTTGGAGCGTCTGCCCAGTCATCTACAAAGCTGGTTGCCATCTGCATTTCTGATTTATATCCAATAAAGTCATTCGATTTTTCAACGCTTAGCACGGATATGCGCTTATCTCTTTCTGGAGGAGCAAATTTCGATATACCAAATATTTGTACCGGCTTCACCTTGCCCTTGACAAAATTATCGCCAAAATCTTCAAACTCACAAAGCCCGCCAATCTGTTTACGAGTGGATAGATCACATACAACATTCTCTTGCGAAAACGGGAATTTTAGCATACGTACGGCGACCACAATAGTGTCTCCAGAGATGCCTGGATCTCTTCTATACGGCCCTGTAGGAGGTAGCACGGCTGTGAATATGACGCCAGTAGACAACGAGATCGAAAATCCTCTAAAGCCCTCTCTTAAATAGTTTTCTCGGATCTCTAATGCAGCCTTGGCAGCAAAGACAGCTTCACGTTCATGAGACAAAGGAGGCAAACCAAAGACTGAAAGAAGTGTAGCACCTACAATTATGTAAGTTTTAACCTTTAGGTAGATAGACCTGAACCAACCTTTATCATCAATTGCAAATTGCTGCAACATGCCTTCATATTTCACCAATGCCTCAATGGCAATTATGACTGCAGTTTGCATCTTTTTCAAACCCTCTTTGCTAAGAATATCTGTCTTGCCCAAGCTGATAAACATTATTGTCGTTTCTCGAAACTGAGCGGGCATACCACCATCTACACTATGCTGCATCCGATAAAGTGCGCTTCTATTGATATATTTACAGTAAAATCGATTTAAATTGACTGGCAGGTTGTTATAGGACGTGTTCCGCACACGAGGTACGAGTGGTTCAATCGACGTTTTAGTAGTATGTGTCCTCAGACCAGGTAAGGTCTTGAGATAATCAGCATTGCTGGTTGGTAGCATCACAGAGTTATTTTTTCGTCCCAATGGACTCGAATTATGCCGTAATCCTGAAGATGTATGCATATTGTTTTTTCGAATAGGCCGATCTTCTGTTATATTCTTTATGACAAAAAAGCCTCGTCTTTTTTCAAATCCAAGGTTCATGGCTTGTCTCTGCACTATATCGTACGCTGCAGGTGTAATGCTCATCTCTCCTGCTTTTGCAATGGATAATGCTTCATCCAGGGAATCTACGACATCTCCACCGATAGCGTATTCTAGTCTACCTCTGTATTCCAAAAAGAATTCATCCAGAAAAGGTGTAATATCAGCAGAATTCTCCATTGATCTCAATTGAGGAAACAAACTGGCATGCTGGCGAGTGTCTGAATCATTGGGATCCAAGTCACCCAAAACGATATTGGTTACATTTCCACAGGATAATGCCATGTGCAACTCCAAATCCACGCAGTTACTTGGATCCGAGTAGCTGGTTGACATTTCACTGCTATCACTGGAGCGCCTATCTTTATATATATTCTTGCCCCTCTTTCTCATAAAAGGCACCCAATTCTCTATAGACAAAAAATTATTCTCCTCAAATGTAGTAGGCTTTATGTCTTGAGCTATTTTTTCATCTTTGTCGCAGTTGGGGTTCATGGCGTCGTAGATTGTTTCCTTGTATTGCTCTTTTTTATCTCCTTTTGCTGTTCTATGTTTCGACCTTTCCTCAGCTGTGAGATAAACTCTGTAATGTGATAATCGAGCAAGCAATTGCAATCCACACTCAATTCCACGACGTACGAGCAGGTTTTTTTGCCTTTCGGATGCGTCTGCCTCGTCTTCAACTGAAGTGTCTCCAGAATCTCGTCTATCTTTTGTATCAATGGATTGAAAGCATACTAAAACTGCATCACCCAAAAACTATAGACGCTTTTTAGTTAAAACCACGTATAAAAGCATAGTTGAGTTACCTTGACGACATCACCACCGTAAAACTCAATAATTTGAATGCACTGTCAAAGCATCGTTAAAGCACTGCTTGTCATCCTTGCAAATTAGATGCTGTGTTACCTCTCCCATGTACGCTCCGATTTCCATTGCAATGGCTTCAGCACCGGAATCACCTTTTGCCTGTGCTAATGTTGTCAACTATACAAGATTTTTTTTAGGCAAATATTTCGTCCATTGAGCTATCTTCCACTGTATTTACTGTACTAAAACCTAAAGCATGATGTGAGTATTTTTTGTTCGAGCAGCTCAATTGAAAAATTAGAAGTTACCCACAACATCTACCATAAGTACAACACCAAATTGGGTGTCACTATACGGTACACTAAATGACTCGTCAGTCGCATGTAGTGCCCGAACATACTAGTAAATAATCATATCAGACATCATATACACAAACAAAAAATCTTTTATTGCATACTTTGGCTATATACGGTGCGATATTGAACATTCGATAAAACTTGAAAAGCTAACAATCAGTTCAAGTTTTTTCTTTTTTTTTTTTCTTTTTTTTTCTTTGCGTTGAAACAGTTTGTTGTTAAAAATTGTCAAGATGTTAAAAAGAGCTGTAAGCGAAAAACAAAAAAAAAAAATTATGCTTCCGAGATGTAAGACCAAAGAAAAAATTGAAACAACAGTTTTCCGCGTTGATTTCACATCTAGGAAACGGACTTTTTTTTTTTTTCACTCGACGGACTCTTACTCAAAATGTTTGAAGATCACCAAGTGAGTCTATGATATCACATCTTGCATATACTTGTACGATACGTTTTTCTGACTATTCTTTATCTTTATAAATTGATGCCATAAGATATTGCTCAGGGATTTTGAGCTTCTCGTGCTACTCTGAACTGGTCATTTTGACATGAAAGCGAATCATGCAAGGGTTTTAGGATAGAAAAATATTTTTTTTTAATGGAGGAAATAAACGATATACATAAATATAACATTAATGATTTACAATGATTTTTGCGTGTGATGTGAGTAGAATTAGTATTTCCAATCGATTGCATAATATTTTATGTAATGATGTAGATGATCTTTCTCCAAGCCCGTTTCCACCAAGGTCCCTCAGTAAATTTATCACTATCATGGTCATCTTCGTATATATCGTAATCAGCTCTACCGCTATCGATATCAATCTCAGAAATAGGTATCAATTTCGATTTCGTATAGAATTTAAGAATAAGGAATAAAGCACCGGCGACAATAAGGCCTCCATAGTTACCAATCAAGCCTACTGGATCAGCAGGCACAAAATACGAATAGCCAGCCATCAAGGAAATGACGACACATGCAAGCATACCAAAGATATCACCGAATGGATGGAATGGCGTAGTGATGGGCAACTGAGCTACCGATCGGCCTTGGTATTTGAGAGCTTTACGGAATCTATAATGAGCAAGGCAAATTCCACCCCAAGTGACAAAGCCAGCAACACCAGAGAGATCAGTAAGAACAACAAACAAAGCTTTTCCAGGGATAAATGAAGTAGCGAATGTGATAAGCCCAACAACAGCAGTAAGCGTTAAAGAATAAACAGGGACACCTCGCTTATTGATATAAGCTAGTTTCACCAAGATACTGATTAGACTTCATATGACAAGTAAAAAAAAAAAGACTTACCAAACTTGCGATGGGCAAGACCTTCTTTGGATAAAGCGCAAAGCATACGAGAGCTGACATACATGCCACTGTTTGCACAAGAAAGAACAGTGATGAGGATAACGGCATTCATGATATGAGCCACACTACTAAGGCCAGCTTTTTCAAATACAATGGTGAAAGGAGAAACTGTGACACCGCTGCCAGCATTAAGATTACGAGGATCATCCCAAGGAATAACCATACCCATTACAAACACTGATCCGATATAGAAGATAATGATACGCCAGAAAACGTTTCTGATAGCACGGGGTACTTGCTACGACCACAACACTTGATTAGTATCCTGTATACACCAATGATGTAATGAAAACGATGTGATCTTTTTACCTTGAGAGGGTTCTCACATTCACCAGCTGTAATACCCACGATTTCGGTTCCTTGCATTGAGAAGGATGCCAAAACAAAAGCGTTTACAACACCTAGAGCACCGTTTGAGAAAGCACCGGGATTGCTCCAATACTTGAATCCATAGACTTCATGAGGGTCAGTATTACTATGTGAATGATTAGGCACAAATACGCCCAGTTGTTTGAATATAAACTTACCCAATCAAACCACCAGATGTAATACAGCCAACGATAATGAAGACGAGTACGGCGATAATTTTGATCTAAATTGTGTGTCCAATTATTTGTGTGTTTGGTGGGACAGATGTACAAATTAGTAATTTAGATCTAAACTTTGAAAGTAATCAGAGATCAAGAACGTCGTACTTACAACACTAAACCAGTATTCAGCTTCGCCATAGCTACGAGCACCAAACATGTTCAAAATGTAAATGACGACAAGGAAAATACCAGACCCTACATGGGAGAAATATTGTTTGTTAGTATTTCTTATTTTAACTGCAGATCAACAAGGAATACGTTACAGGCCCAGTCAGGTACTTTATAAGTCCAGAAAGACATTACTAACGGTAAAGCAACCAATTCAGCGGCAACGATGATGGTCCAGCACGCCCAGTAGTTGTAGCCGATTGTTGTACCAAAAGATGTATCTACAAACCTTCTACAGAAAACTGTAAAAGATCCTGATACTGGGATATACGTTGCCATCTCACCTAAAGAGAAAGTAACCCAATATACAATAAAACCGATAATTGCATATGCAATCAATGCTCCAGCGGGTCCTGCTCTGTGCAAGTTTCCGCCAGCGGATAAGAAGAGCCCTTGTCCAATTACCCCTCCTAAACTGATCATCTAAATATATACATGTAAAAACGTATCAATTATCTAATTGTAGATCAAGTCGTATAAACTTACCGCTAAATGACGAGCTTTGAGTGATCTTTTCAGAACAGGCTTTTCAGATTCCTGGCTTTCCAAAGAACTGACACTTGTGCTTTTTTGGCCAGTTTCGCCCTCGAAGTCTTCGATCCTGGTTTCTTCTTTTGTAGAGTAGTTTGATATTTGATCTACTTGTCTTTTTTCGCTGCTCATTTTGTTTTTACCAGTAAAGGAAAAGAAAAGAAAATGTGTGAAAGGCAAACAGACTGATCTCTACTCTTTTTATATCCAGTTTGGCTGTTATAATGTGTGATTTATTCACTGATCTAAAGACATTAAAATGGTTAGGTTGATTAGAATCCTGTGAAATGTGAATTTATAAAACATTAAGCTTCCTAATCGTTGACATTAAGCTCATGATACGCAGTAGAGCTCAGCAAATAAGCGGCCTTTATGGAATCTGTTGGATCATGGCATAATGAGTTTCAATTACACGATTCATGTAAAGTTTATTTTGGTTATCCGTACTCTATATGCTTATCATTTATCAGCTATCGCACTCAGCTGCAGTATGGCTGAGCTATCTGCTTTCTTGATATCACACATTATCTACTTATTGCTGCAAGGTAACTTATTTTTACTATATTAAAAAAGAAATTGTTCCCACACATCTGGCCATTTTCTTCGTTTCTCTCTCTATGTGCACTGCGATTGGCCATTGCACTCGCTATTAAAGTCGTACAGAAAGAAATGGGATGACCTTATAACCATAATTAAGTCCTTTTTGTAAATAAGGGAATAAATGCATTTAATTGAATATATTATCCTTAGAGAGATCAAAATTTTGATTATGTAATACCATAAAGTAACTGCGAGCACAAGAAATAAGAAAGTTTATCAATAGCTAGAAGAAGCTCTTGGCAAAATGGCTTTTCAAATCAACATGCAGTCGATGTAATGCTTTTCATATACGAGAGTGATTAAATATCGAAATTTTTAATCTATGGCACTTATGCGACATCGATCCTTGGATGAGTCCAGTATAATTCCCTTGGTGTTGCAAGCCAAGATTAGATACGGTGATTTATTTTTTGATTTAGGCTTATTGTACAGAAAGATAAACGAGATACTATGTGCAGTGTAAAAGATTATGCGGGTGTCCTGGTTTGATAGTTGCCAGAAAGCGTTGAGTGACATCGCTCACAGCTAACAAAGCCATTGCATTCCTTGTTATTTAATAGGCGCCTTCATTTTTGATTTCTTAATACTGTCAATTCACACAGATTCTATAATTGTGTTAATGTTTAGTAATAGATCTGAGATCGCTGGGCTTTCAACATGGCAAAATACACTATTTGCAAAGAGATTGGATATTGTATGTCGCAGCCGGTTTATTCCACATTTCCGCATGATGCTGATACTCGATCCCAGCGAAGATTTATTTTTAAGTTCATTACAAAGTCGAATTGAAGGCAGGTACAGCGAAAGAAAGGTATGCATCAAGTCAGCATTCGTTTCAGGCACAAATCAGATGCTATAAAATGTATACAGACAATTAGCCATGTATTTTATTTAATGGTAATTTGCCAAGCAAGTCAATTAAATCTGGGTATTCCTGTATGCATCGTATACATGTGACTCCAAACCAGGCATAGCATGAGTTTTTATTCATTATTGTCAATGGAAATGTGCCTTTTTGGACTTGCATCAAAAGGTAAGAAACCCTGTAGTCTAGTTTCACAAGTGTTTGCCGTTTAATTTAGGCAAGTTTAATGTGAATTTTGGGGTTGAACGATTGCACTAGCACCTGCTTTATATCATCCGGCGGAATAGTAGCAGAGGCTTCATTGAATCAACGATTCCATTGCATTGGCGCCAGTGTGAGGATACCGGTATACTGTACATTGAATCGTGACTACAAACAAACTTTTTGATGCCCCTCTAGTTTTATCGCGTTGCCATAGCCACGCGCTCAGAGTAAATTACAACTTTTTATTGCTTCAGCAAACACAAAATATGATATCTGATCAATTAAGAACAAAGCAAGGACCTCTGGCTCGTGTGTGGTTGGCTTCTCATTGGGAAAGAAAGATATCAAAGTCTCAATTCTTGAACACCAACCTTGAAAAAACTATAGGTAATGATTAGAACAATATTCTGGCTATCACTATGGCAACTGACACTTGCTTGATAATAGATGCCATCACTGCAAATCACCAAGAAGAGCCTCTAGCACTTCGTGTGTCTGGTCAGTTGTTACTTGGTGTCGTTCGCATATATTCCAGGAAAACCAGATATCTTTTAGAGGACTGTAATGAAGCTCTCGTCAAAATCAAACTAGTACGTATTTTATTTCAACATGCAACTCTTACTGAAATATTGGTATACAGGCCTTTAAAAAGGGGGACATCAACATGCCTGATATTAGCCACACTGTTAGCAACACCAACGCAATCACAATGCAAGACAAGCTGACTGAATTCGACATTTTACTTCCTGATCTTCCTTTCAATTCAAGGTAAGCGACTCTGTTTATTGGAATCAGCACACAAGCTAATCTTTATACATAGCGGTCCTGCTGACGAAGGCCGTGACCCTATTTTAGATAGTCTTGGAGACATGTCCTTTTCTCAAGACATTACATTAAGTGGTGGTCAAAGCGGCTTCAGCTTTGGTAACTGGGAAGCTGGTCGCAACGGTCAAGGTGTTGAAGCAGGTCGCCGAGATAACGAAGCAGGTCTTGCCGACAATGGCTTTGATATGGACGCCATTGCTGATCCTCTCAAAGATATGAATCTGAATGATAACAACAACAACAATGGACTCATGAACGATGCAGTTGAATTCGACTTTGATTTGAACGACAATATCGACTATAACGCCCCTAACTATACCGATGGCATGGATGAGTTTCATCTACCTCTTACAAACGACACGGCCGATGCTTCTCTGGATACCTTGATGCAGGTTGGTATCGTCGAGGATGATGGCATGTTTGGTATGGAAGGCATTACTTCTACCGCGGCAGAACCTATTCGTAGACGCAAGCGTTTAGTTGTTGATAAGGTGACCGAAATCCCTGTTGATGATCTTCTTAGATATGCCGCAGATTCTCGTTCTATTGTTCAAAAAGCAAGTAAATCGATAGACTACTGATACGAGAAAAATACTAAACAATAGACTCTTTTGTTATAGAACACAGCCGTCAGTGGTGAAGCCAAAATAAAAGCTGTTGTCAACTTGACAAGGCCATCTGGCACTGCAGTTGGTTCTGATTTGGATGCCTTATTCACCAGTTTGAGCCGCAAGCGTCGTACATCTGGTTTTATTCCTAGTGCCAACAAGGAAGCTCGGATTGATGATGTTTTTGGCGCACCTACACCTGGCGGGCCTGGTTTGACTTCGGCTTTACAGTTTAACGATGATGATATTGATTATGGCCAAGATTATAATGATGGTGCCGAAATAAATCAAGAAGCCTTTGACCGTTTCAACAATAACGTACGAGTTTATTATAGACGTCTATGATTAGGTCAACTAATCTTTATTGCATTAGATGGAAAGCGATGAATCCTTCATGACGCAGAACACTCAAGCCTTTAATTCTAGCACCCGGAAGACTCTTGAAAAGCTTGAGCAAGGATTCCCTAGTGTTGTCAAGTTTAGCGAGTTAGCTCCAAGCTTTAGTAAAAAGTCAGAGGCTGTTCGTATGTTTTATGACGTTTTGTTATTGTCAACCAAGGATATGATTAAGGTCAAGCAAGATCGTGCTTACGGAGAAATTCAAATCAGTGCACCCACTGTGGTCGCTTAATGGGCAAATGTCTGCTTTTCTCTCCCTTTTGTCTCAAATCACCACACGAAACCATAATAACACATACATTCTTTATCTATATCATTTAAATAAAACCAGTTTATAAAATAATTTCGTGTTAATATCTCGATATTAAAAAAATTTCATTATTACATAAACTGTATTCGGCACCAAGCAAGTGTATGTGAAGATGTAATGTCATGACAATATATTACTGAAACCCCCCCCCCCTTATTTGATCTTGGGTTTGCAGTGTCTTTAGCAGAAGTTACGGACCAAAAAAAAAATCACTATTCCTTGGTACCATAATTGCGAATTGAAGGAATATTAGAGATATCACATCGTTATCAGCAGAATAATTATTTGATTAAGAGGCCACCATCATCAAGAGTGGCACGATGATGAGATTAAACACTTTTACTTTGTCAAGCGGTGAGGACCAGCTTGTCTTTATCTAGGAATGATGGAAAACTCGTTAATTGACCCTGTACTTTGTTTATTTGACATTAATTGTAATACTAGACTCGAACAGTATGGATTGCCTTAAATTTAGACACAAAGAGCTTTGCCTATTACAAATATTTCAATCAAGTCGCCCCACCCAATCCTCCCGCAGCAGAATCTGGATAATAGTAAAAACTAATTGCGATCAAAATATACAGCGCACTAAGCATGAATCCTTCCAACCAGTTACTCTTGCCGTCCTATGTGCCATAATACGCATGTAGATGTAGGAATTAGTATATAATATGGTGGGGTAAAAAGTTCCAGTACTTACCACAATTAGATAATTTACTAATATAACAGCCGCAAACAACACTGCTGTTTCGTACACATTAAAGTACAAGCTCATATCAACGTTGATGCCCCACCCTACAATAACCATGATTGGAGTGACTAATAATGCAACTTGAATACTTGATCCGACTGCAACACCCAACGCTAAATCCATCTATAAAGTAATACGTGCCATGAGATTTACATGCTTGCGTGCCTGAGTACTTTTTACCTTGTTTTTATACGCTACTGTAATTGCAGTTATGTGCTCTGCAGCGTTTCCCACAATTGGTAACAAGATAAGCCCCACAAAAGTTTCGCTGATATGCCATTGCTCCACCACCTGCTCAATAGCCGACACTAAAAATTCCGCACAAACTGCCACCAGTGCTGTGATTATCAAAAGCCTAAAATAAAATACTTGGTATCGTTCCATTTGTGCAATACATTCATATATTTACAATACAATTGCCATCCACCAAGGCATAGATGGGCTTTCTTCGGCTTCTTTTTCTTGCAAAAGCCCCACTGATGTTTCGTTTGCAACTCGCTGATCCTCATCTATAGCATTTGGGTTATTGTTGAACAGTTTGATTTGAGATACTTGGCGCTCCACTTTGAAAGCCTCGACAGGTACTTGCAAAAACTAATTCGTGTATTCCAGTATTAGTTCTTGCTTTATACTGAAATTTCCTGGATGACTTACCAATGTCCTGTGTGTTTTCAACTATGCCGGTATACGAGGTCTTAAAAACGAAATGTCTTTTTTTTTTTTTTCATATGTATACATACCTGGAATACCATATAAGCAAAGTAGATGACCAACAAGATAATTGCCGTTGCCCTCGAAATGTTCAAAATGTCTGATCTTTCCTTTGCGGCTGTCTCCGCATTAACTGTAGATCCATAAAATGCAGCTGGTAAGAGAAGCGATACAACAGATATAAACAGTAAAGAGGCAGATGTCTGTGCTGATGTGATGTTGAAAATTTGTTCCTTGTATCTAAGGCCACCAGCAAAGAAACTCATGCCTAATACAATCAGTAAATTTGATAAAATAGAACCTAGCATTGATGCTTGCACCACAATAACTAGGTTTTGTGTCAGTGCAATGATACTGATGATCAACTCTATCGAGTTTCCGAATGTAGCATTCAGCAAACCACCAATGACTTCTCCTGTTCTTAAAGCAATGTCTTCTGTGGCAAATCCTAATAGTTTGGCTAGAGGTACAATAGCTACAAAGTTGAGGATAAATGTCGTAGTAGAATTCCAGACAAAATGGGAAGCCCATCCAAGGGGTACAAACACGAGTAATACATTGAGCCACGAAGACCGTACAATTGACATTAAACCATGTCGTATTGTGGGCTCCATAAATTTCTTCGGTGGCATGTTATGGATTGAACAGTTGTTTTCAGCGATGTCGGCGTTACTATTGCTTGTTTCTGCAGTCGGATCACCTGGTGCAAAAGAATCGACAGCTTTAACGTTATTTTCATTATGTAATACGATTACTCCAGGCTCTTTTTCTTCATTTTTCAACATTTTATTTGTTGAAAAGGAAAATAAATGTTTAGCATTGCTGTTGTAGTTTCTAAGGAATGTGTCAAAAATTAACGCACAAACTAGCAAACAAACACAGAAAATTTACATTCGAGTGTGGGTGTACAATCGGTGCTTCTAATGTCCTTTTTCGACAAAATCAAGGTAAGCGTTTTGGCCAAATGCAGTTGCTTGGACTGAAGAAAGAGAGGTAGCGATTCCTTATAAACATTATTCAATATTAATATGGATCTTTATGTCAAAAGCTCCTAATACATAAGCTCAAACTTGTGCTCAAACTTGTGCTTTGATTTATAGATATATCATCGACTTTGCTTTGTAAGAGCAAAACCTTGCTGCCCTTTAGATAATATATCGCCAGAGATGAATGGATAAATATAGATGCATGAACAGAGGAATTCAAAATGGATGTGAAAGGTGAAAGTATGTAAAAAAAAAAAAAAAAGATATAGGATCGAAGGAAAACCATAGCAATCGATATTCAAGTTTGGAGGTGGTACGCATCTTATGCCAATGATATGGGGTATCTGATGGATTAAGACTGAGGACAGAGTGAAAATATGGAAATCACCTTCAATAAACAGCCAATCCATACGTGCTTTTGTATTCTGTTGCTATTTTGGAGATGTAGCAGAGCATGTATTTTTAATAGCCAATGAATTAAACAAAGTTATACTGTACATTATTATCAATGATTATATTATAGTTTTAGAAATATCCTGGCGTATTAGTACTAGAAACAAGCTATAGAACTATGGCTTTTTATATAAAAGGCAGAGCAAGAAATAGTAGATAATCTATTATGAAAGTAAGTTTATCTTACATATTGGTTGAGAAGTATGTAGTCGCATTGGCCTATCGTAGAGGTGATACATAGCTCCTTTTTAGTTTCTAAAATCCGGATGTAAAGTACGAATTTGATTGGATATTTTTGATAATTTTATTTGAAGAGCATGAAACACGTTTAGCTATCTATCATACATAATATGTTGCATCCGGTAGATGAAGCCCCTAAAGCACATGGAATACCTCGTACTTTTAAGATATCTTCAAAAGAAACAGCTACTCTCAAGATCCCAAAGATCCTAGCTAATGTTCCCATTATGTATTGGTGTGAATTCAAATCCTTAATATACAATGATCTAAACCAAGAACAAAAGCAATCAAGATCAGCCACTGCAATGCAATCATTTGATAAATATAAAACAGCTTTTGATCCTGTATTTAATAGATGTAGGCTAAAGCCTGATGTACAAACATACGCAAAGAAAATGCATAAATATACGAAAAAAGAAGGTATATTCGATCTTTATCAAATTGAGTTTGACACGCTCAAGAAGTAAATGCTCCAACAACAATATGAAACCATGAAGAGGAACAGCAAACTTGATAAAAATATTATACTTGAAGAATTACTTCAAAAAGGGCTCAGATCGGTACGAAATGAACCAAGTAATCAAGGAGAAGGTAGTAAGAGTGGCAGCAGCAGCAGCAATCAAACCAGTGAAGCAAAGTCCTTAGGATTAATCAATGCTCAACATGTTTTCTACCAAAATGCTTTAAAGCTACATCAACTATCCACAGAAAAGAAGAAGCTTTCACCTCAACAAAAAAAAAACGAATGACTCTTGATCTGTCTTGTATTCTTGATTTTAATGATAATGGTTAAGCACTGTTATTCGATAAAATGTTTGGGCTTTACTCAAAAGAAAATATACAACACTAAACAATTATCTAGATATATTATTCTCTAGATATGTCCTTTACTGAAAATGGAGTCTATTGCGCAAAATGTGTATCAATACAAATAGCGTTCTTATGGCCGATCAATATATGTCTAAACTACTTTCTGAAACAAACCTTGCACCTTCCACGTGAGTTGTATATAAGCTGTTCTCAACCTGTCTTGACATCTATGAAAATAACCAGCTGATATTGGATCCAATGCCGTCAAAAAAGATTATATATTAAATATTTGGGACTCATTATTTAGAAGAATTTTCTCGTCAAACAACAATCTGATCCGTATCAAATGTGGCGAATCAGTTTCGGATAGTATGAAGAAAGGCAAAGAAGAACTGTATCCCGGAGGCGTATCTGGAAACTGGGAATACGCTTCGAAGCACTACAAGACATATACTTATATCCATGTTACTAGCTACAGATAAATTATGTACTACAGACTTATACCGAATTTCGAGAACAAATAATGAGTATGGTTCAACGAAAAGAATGAACGTGATAGTGGAAATTATGCAGGGAATCAAAAGATAGTCTGGATACAATCTGGGATTATTGAAGGATATTCAATGGGATGTAAAAACTTGGTTTTTACAAATCTCGAGTACCGTCGGCATTGGTTCTACCACCCACTATACTCAAAATGGTTTTTACATTGTGATTCCTCGCTTTCGGTCCCATTTCTCTACATCACTCGCAAGCATGGCTGGTTTTATTGATGAAATCAATAATCTTCTGATGATCCGGAGTGATATTGAAGAGACTACTCAATATTCACAACATACTTTAAAATCAAATCGGAATTCAGTTAGCTCCATTATTCAGAAATTTGAAAAAGCTACTAACATGGTGCCACCCTCTCATCTCCCAAGTAATCATATCAATACATATTACACCCCACCTTGTAATGATGCTACCAGATCCAAAGCTCCGCTATTTGTAGAAATGTCAGATTCTTTGGTTGATATGACTGATATTGAAGGTATTGATAGTGACACTAGCAATCTGGATTCAGAAGAAGGAGAAGAAGAGCGAGATGGATTCAAAAAGCAAGCAGATGAAAGTTGGCTCCATATTTCTACAGGTGTTCGAATGACTTGTAATCCATTTGAATAAAGAGAAACTCAATTTAAAAAAAAGGCTCTATTTTCTTTTAAGTCTTGAAAATAAATAAGAGATATTTACTAAATAATACACAAAAACAGGAAACTACTTAATATAAGGTAGATGTTCTCTCCTTTAAGTCTATAGGGGCATATTTAGCCTTTTGAGTAAAATATGGAAATATTTATGATAATGCGGATCTTTAGTCAATGGCTCCTCTAATGAAGTTTCTTTTGTCGTATTTTGATGTATGTCTGTTTTAACAAAGTTATGTTTGTTTCGCCTCTACGATAGGCCAATGCGACTACATACTTCTCAACCAATATGTAAGATAAACTTACTTTCATAATAGATTATCTACTATTTTTTTGCTCTGCCTTTTATATAAAAAGCCATAGTTCTATAGCTTGTTTCTAGTACTAATACGCCAGGATGTTTCTAAAACTATAATAAAATCATTGATAATAATGTACAGTATAACTTTGTTTAATTCATTGGCTATTAAAAATACATGCTCTGCTACATCTCCAAAATAGCAACAGAATACAAAAGCACGTATGGATTGGCTGTTTATTGAAGGTGATTTCCATATTTTCACTCTGTCCTCAGTCTTAATCCATCAGATACCCCATATCATTGGCATAAGATGCGTACCACCTCCAAACTTGAATATCGATTGCTATGGTTTTCCTTCGATCCTATATCTTTTTTTTTTTTTTTTACATACTTTCACCTTTCACATCCATTTTGAATTCCTCTGTTCATGCATCTATATTTATCCATTCATCTCTGGCGATATATTATCTAAAGGGCAGCAAGGTTTTGCTCTTACAAAGCAAAGTCGATGATATATCTATAAATCAAAGCACAAGTTTGAGCACAAGTTTGAGCTTATGTATTAGGAGCTTTTGACATAAAGATCCATATTAATATTGAATAATGTTTCCGGTTAAGGAAGTTTGTTAAAAGGTTTATTAAGGTTCGATGTGATTGAATTATGCCATTTAAAATAAGCCATCTTTTACATTAACGCAACTTAATAGATACAGTTACATAAAAAGAAAAGCGTATCAAGATTAATTAATTAAGACTAGATTTGTTAAGAACATGAGAGTAGAGTTTTACGTCTAATTTGAAAAATAGCACTGATTGACTGTACAAAGCGACCTGAAATAGGGCACACAATTGTAATCAAAGAGCATCTGTTCAGGAGCCACCCTCCGCTACACAAACACCCGTTTTGGGGAATACTTGCTTAGAACAAGCAGGCAAACAGAGGTCGGGTGTTCAAATTAGAATAGCGCACTACAGACGCACAAATATCCTTGGCAAAATGACAAAAAGAATTGAGCTTGTGACATTTATTTTTCAATTGCCGCCAATTATTTTTGCCTTTCGGCCAATCATTTTTATGAAAGTGACAATTATTGACTGTACTGTACATGTTTTGTTTGAAATTTAAGGGTATACATCATGTCTTTAAATCAAACCAACATCTCGTAAGTTTGTTTGAAGAATGATATCATTGACAGCGGTCATAACAAACTTTACTTGTTCAGTGTCTGTTGCGCAAGTTAGATGAGTGTAAACCTGCTTTAGTGTTGAGGCATTGAGCGAGATGAATCGCTGCGTAAGATAGCTGCTTGCTTTTTCATAGTCATCGGCGGCTCCCTTGTAGTCAGGAAAATAATCAACTAATGGGCTCTTTGGTAGCTTTTGCTTGAATAAATCAGTCTTGTTTAAGAATAAAATGGTGGAGGTCCTTTCAAACCATCTTGAGTTGCAAATGGAATCAAACAGAGTCAAAGCTTCTTGCATCCTGTTTACTGACTCGTCCTCTATCAAGACCTGATCATATTCAGAAATAGCAACCAAGAATATGATGGCTGTAACATCCTCAAAGCAGTGAATCCACTTTTTACGTTCAGAGCGCTGCCCTCCAACGTCAAACATGCGATATGTAAGCGTGCCAAACATGAACTTGCTCTCTGCAATGCCCGTTGTCTTTACACGTGACCGTAAAACGTCTTGATCTGTGGGGAGATAGTCTGGCTCACCTATACGCTCGATGGAATCAAAGTAGCTACGAGGGGGAATCAATATCACAATGTATTAACGAAAAGAAAGCGACACTCACTAGGATGCTGAGTCATTCAATTGGAATTCATTTCTTCTCGCATACGCTGCTTGGACGCCTTCGTCTTGCCATAATAGTTGAATAGCTTTGACTGATTCCGGTAACATTGAGAGACAATCCGTCTTTTGACACTGATCCATGATATAGTCGAAGGGCGTTTGCTTTGATGGATCCGAGAGCGGGATACCCAGGGTTTCCATCGCCTCCAATAGGACATACATAGATTGAACTGAATTACTAAAGATAATCTCTTTGTATGCCTCTTTTTCTTCCTGTGTGAATCCGCCATCGTGAATCAATTTCATTTGCTTTAGAATCGTTGATTTTCCAGATTCTCCGGCGCCTAACAATAGGGACATGGGGTCAGTTATTGAGATTCGCAAGCAAATAACGATAAACATATATATACCGAGCAGTAATAATTTAACCTCATTTTTGCTATTTAGCTTCTCCATTCGAAGTTGTCCTTCGATTTCTTCATTGCGAAGTCTACCAGCACTATCCGTTTCCTCGACCGAAGCACAGCAGCCCATTTTGATTCCGTATGATGAATAAAATAAAAAAAAAGGAAAGAGAGAAATGAAGAGAGATGCCCAGTGAAACTGTTTTCAATTTATACGCTCTTTGATTGATCAATCACGGAACATCAATCAAATTGGCAACACAGGTAGCAGTGTGGTTTGTACAACGTTCTGAATGATCCATTACATTTACAATACAGAGCTGTCCCACTCGAAATAAGCATGGCCTCCTTAAAAATGTCCTTGCTTTGATCGAGATTTAAAGAATTAAGGATTTGCAAAACGATAATCTCGGAAAAGGGGTTCTGCAATCTTGCTACCCG